>WBMV01001572.1:17614-29214 GCA_013396655.1 Campylorhamphus procurvoides | reverse complement strand
CCCGCCGCCCACCCCCAAGGCCCCGCCGCCACCAGAGAAGGAAAAGCCGAGGAAGGGGCGCAAGGACAAGGTAGGTGGGCTGGGTAGTCCCTCCCCAGTGCTGTTCCCCTTATCCTCCCTCTCCAGCCACACTCACCATGGCTGCACTTGTGGCACAGGGCAAGAAGGGCAAGACGAAGATGCCATCCCTGGTGAAGAAGTGGCAGAGTATCCAGCGAGAGCTGGATGAAGAGGAGAATTCCAGCTCCAGTGAGGAGGACCGGGAGACCACAGCCCAGCGACGCATTGAGGAGTGGAAGCAGCAGCAGCTGATGAGGTACGGACCCTGGGGCCAGCACCTTGTCCCCTGTAAAGGTGGGGGGTCCATAGGAGGCCCCATCCATGTGCTGACGTGCTGCTTTGTCCCACAGTGGCATGGCGGAGAGAAATGCCAACTTCGAGGCACTGCCCGAGGACTGGCGCGCGCGGCTGAAGCGGAGGAAAACCGCCTCAAGCACCTGAGGTGCGCGGTGCCACCCCTGCTCTTTCTTTTTTTACAGATGTACAGTCCCCTTGATCATTGTCCAATAAATTGTAGCAGTTTGGAAAGTTGGGAAGTCTAGTTGATCTTGCTGGGGGCGGGTGGTGGACTGGTATGGGGTCCGCAATAGGTCCCCTGTAATCCAGGATATTCAGCCCAGTCCTGGTGAGTGTCTTCATCAGTGATCTGGACGAGGGGATCAGGGACACCCTGAGTGAATTCAGGGTTGATACAGAGTTGCGTAGGATATGGATCTGCTGGAGGGCAGGAAGCTCTGCAGGGGAATCTGAACAGGCTGGATCCATGGGCTGAGGTCAGCAGTGTGAGGATCAACAAAGCCAAGTGCTGGGTCCTGCCCTTGGGTCACCAGAACCCCCTGGAACGCTCCAGGCTGAGGGCTGAGTGGTGACCATGTCCCAGCTCCTGACACTGCTACAGCCACATCTCCCGGAGCTCTCACACCCATGGAGCCCACAGTGTGTCCCCGGGGAGGGGAGAGGGCACTGGGGTGGGGGGCCAGTCCTGGAGCCCTACGGCAGCTTCATCTGCGCTCATCTGCCCTTCTGCTGCCGAGGTAAGTGAGCCCTGGCTGTGGTGCAGTGTCCCCTTCTGCCCCCCTGTTGTAGTTTGACCTTGGCTGAATGCCAGCTGTCCACACAAGCTGCCCCAGCCGCCCCTCCCTTTCCCAGAGGGAAAGGAAAGGGATAAAAANTGTGCCCTTGGCCTCCCTGAGGCCCCGCCAGCGCCTCCAGAGTGAGATCCAGGGCCGCCCCAACCTCCGCATGGCTCCGGGCCATGCCAGCCCCCAGCCCGCAGCTCTGGGGCTGCAGTCCAGCTACCTGGGCGTGACAGCACCGGCCGCACCTTCTGTGATGGGGTACTCTGAGTGTGCCACGCCCATCAGCCTGGCCACTACAGCCACTGCACAACCCACCCCAGCACGGGGAGCCCTGCCCGCCTCCGAGCAGCCACCACCCCCACCGCCCCCACAGACGCCCCCGNAACTTCGAGGCACTGCCCGAGGACTGGCGCGCGCGGCTGAAGCGGAGGAAAACCGCCTCAAGCACCTGAGGTGCGCGGTGCCACCCCTGCTCTTTCTTTTTTTACAGATGTACAGTCCCCTTGATCATTGTCCAATAAATTGTAGCAGTTTGGAAAGTTGGGAAGTCTAGTTGATCTTGCTGGGGGCGGGTGGTGGACTGGTATGGGGTCCGCAATAGGTCCCCTGTAATCCAGGATATTCAGCCCAGTCCTGGTGAGTGTCTTCATCAGTGATCTGGACGAGGGGATCAGGGACACCCTGAGTGAATTCAGGGTTGATACAGAGTTGCGTAGGATATGGATCTGCTGGAGGGCAGGAAGCTCTGCAGGGGAATCTGAACAGGCTGGATCCATGGGCTGAGGTCAGCAGTGTGAGGATCAACAAAGCCAAGTGCTGGGTCCTGCCCTTGGGTCACCAGAACCCCCTGGAACGCTCCAGGCTGAGGGCTGAGTGGTGACCATGTCCCAGCTCCTGACACTGCTACAGCCACATCTCCCGGAGCTCTCACACCCATGGAGCCCACAGTGTGTCCCCGGGGAGGGGAGAGGGCACTGGGGTGGGGGGCCAGTCCTGGAGCCCTACGGCAGCTTCATCTGCGCTCATCTGCCCTTCTGCTGCCGAGGTAAGTGAGCCCTGGCTGTGGTGCAGTGTCCCCTTCTGCCCCCCTGTTGTAGTTTGACCTTGGCTGAATGCCAGCTGTCCACACAAGCTGCCCCAGCCGCCCCTCCCTTTCCCAGAGGGAAAGGAAAGGGATAAAAAAAAATAACCACCAAAACGTAAAGGTCAAACCACAACACCCCAGGACGTGTTCCTTCCTGCCCCTTGCTCTCTGGCTACAGCACTGCTCTCCCCAAGGCCACAAGATGGGCAGGGAAGAGACCCCATATCCCTGGGGGGCCCCGTCCAGGCAGCATCCCAACATATCCACCACAGGCAGCACCGACCCCAGCTGGCAGCAGGAGGGTCCTGGTGTGAGCCAAACTGTGGGACCCCACAGCCACCACAACCTCCCAGCACTGCGCCCTGGCATGGTGAGAGGCAGCAGCTCTGCCAAAACTCAGATCAGCCCACAGTGACGAAGGCTACTCAAGCCAACATCCCATGGGAGTGAAACCTCCTGTCTGGGGACACAGGGATCCCTGTGTCTGTCCTCTGACTGGGGGCACTGCATGGAAGCAGCCATCAGCCAGAAAGCAATGAGAAACAGGAACAGCAATGCCTGCAAGGGCCACTAACCACTGCTTTAAGGAGAGCTCTAAGAATGTCTGGTTTTAGCTTTGTTCCTTAGAAAGGGCTTTGGAATGTCCCCAATGGCAGCATCTGCAGCCAGAGAGGGGCCAGGCCAGACAGACAAGCCCTGGAGAAGCCTGAGGCAGGGATAGGAATTGCCATGTTAACGTGGCTCCAGGGAAGATCCCAGAGCAGAGAGCGACTTGGCAGCAGTGGCCCAAGGCAGCTGCTGTAACCACAGAGGTTATCCCGACCCAGAGAGCTCCCAGGGAGCAAGCGTTCCTCCGGCCTCCCCCTGGCCCCGCCTTGGTGTGGGGGGATGTCCCCATCCCAACCACACCACAAACCTCCAGCCCTCCTGCTGCTCTTGTAGCCCCTGGGATGCCAGAGCAGGCCCCCAACCAGGACACACCGGCCCTCTTGTGTCCCTGCCTGGTGGCACCTGCTCTCAGCATGACGTCCCTTCATGGTCCCCTTGCACCCCAGCTCGGTCAGAGTCTGCTGGCAGCTGGTCCCAGGCTTCTGCAGTGTCCCCTCAGCCCTATCACCAAGCTGACCGTGTAGGCCCCGCTGCCATGGTAACCCTGCCATGGCGCCCCGCACGTTCCCATGGCAACGCCGCTGCGCCCCCTAGCGGCCGGAAGCGCGTCACGGCGGCGCCGGAAGTACCGGAGGAGGAGGAAGCGGAAGCGGCGGAGGCGGTGGCGGCGGCCGTGTCCTTCTGTGCCGTGACGCCGGGGCGGCACCATGGCGGATGCGGCCTCGCAGGTGCTGCTGGGCTCGGGGCTCACCGTGCTCTCGCAGCCGCTCATGTACGTGAAGGTGCTGGTGCAGGTAAGGGCGGGGCTGGCGAGGGGTACCGGGCTTGGTACCGGCCGCGGTGGGGGTACAGCCGCGTGTCCCTTCCCCTCAGGTGGGTTATGAGCCGCTGCCGCCCACCCTGGGGAGGAACATCTTCGGGCGCCAGGTGTATCAACTGCCCGGCCTCTTTTCTTACGGTGAGTCCGCCCTGGTGGGGCCGCCCCGGTGCCGTCGCGGCGCCACCGAGGGGTCTCCGCGGGGCTGACGGTTCCCGGTGTCCCCAGCCAAGCACATCGTGAAGGTGGACGGGAGAGCGGGACTCTTCAAAGGCCTCGCCCCCCGGCTGTGCTCCAGCGCCATCGGCACCGTGGTGCACAGCAAAGTGCTGCAGGTACCGGGGGCACCGTGGGGCTCTGCCGCCGGCACCGGGCACGCCGGGACCGCCCGGCCCCGCCCGGCCGCGCTGCCCCCGCGCTGACCCGCCCTTTGCTCCACAGCGGTACCAGGAGGCCGAGCAGGCTGAGGTGGGTGCAGACGTCCTTCCCACCGGGAATCTTCCTTTCCTCCCTCCTTCCCTCTCTGTTTCCCCATCGCTCCCTTCTCCTTTCTCCCTCTCTCCATTTCTCTATCCCTCCGTTCCTCCTTTGTTTTGCTCCTTCCTTCCTTTTCTCTTTTCTCTCGTTCTCCCACCTTCCCTCCCTCCTTCCCGCACCCCCCTGCCCTCGGGCAGACCTAGCTTTGCTCCCGGAATGCTCCGGAGGGCCGGGAGCTGCCGATGCCACCCCGGGGGGTTCGGAGGGACCGAAGGTTGACCCTCCTGACTCCTCCCTCCCCCTCCAGTCCGGAGCCAGCAAGAAGGAACCGGTGTCCTCACTGGAGCAGGTGCTGAAGGAGGTGAGGAGCAGGAGAGGGGGAGGCTCTGGGGTGTCCTGTCCCTATCCCCTCCTGGTGACACCCTGTTTTTCCCCAGACCTCCCGGGAGATGGTCGCCCGCTCCGCCGCCACCCTCATCACCCACCCCTTCCACGGTAGGTGCCCCCCCATCCCGGGGGCTGGAGGAGGCAGGGCCAGGTTCCTCCTGTGCCCCCCACGTGCCCCATGTGCCCCCTGTCCCCGCAGTGATCACCCTGCGCTGCATGGTGCAGTTCATCGGCCGTGAGACCAAATACAGGTACGGTTCCAGGGGCCAGGGGGGGCTGGGGATCCTGGGATCTCCCCCATCTCACCCTCCTCTTCCTCCCCACCACAGTGGGACACTAAGCGCCTTCGCCACGATCTACCGGGAAGAGGGAATCCTGGGATTCTTCGCGTGAGTGTTGGAGAGGGAAGGAGGGAGGGATGGATAATGGGGGGTGACACTGGTGCAAAGGTATGGTGGCCTTTCCTGGGTGTGTCCTGGGTGTGTCCTGGGTCCCTCCAGCAACTCCCCTGTCTCCTCTGGGTTGTCCATCCCTGCTCCCAGGGATGGTTGTCCCCTCATCAATCACCCTCCATCCCAAACCAGCCGTTCCCAGCTCTGCACACAGCCAGGCCCGAATCCTCAGCTGACATTCCCACTGTTCCTTCCCTTCCAGCGGTCTCATCCCACGGCTCCTCGGGGACATCCTCTCGCTTTGGCTCTGCAACATGCTGGCCTACCTCATCAACACGTACGCGCTGGAGAACGGGGTATGGAGCTGGGAGCCAGGGGGAACTCCAGGGATGTTCCAGGGAGTCACGACCCTCTTCTAGGGGGATTCAGGTGCCTCTGCTCCTCCCACAGGTCTCCACCATGACTGAGATGAAGAGCTACTCCCAGGCAGTCACTGGGGTGAGTACAGCCACAGGTGGGAGTTGGATCCTTTCCCTAGGGAATGGTGTGCTCCTGAAATCCTGCAGCTGCCACGGTGGGGATGGAGCCAGGCTGGGATCAACTGGATCAGCTCACAGGCCAAGGGATACTCCATGGAGGACATGTGTCATCCTGTGGAGGTGGCAGGAGTGGGCTCCTTCCCCCGGGCAGAATTACCAGGGGATCTTTTGGGGCTGGTTCTCCCCATGCAGAGGGGAGAGGGAACATCCTGGTATCCCTGCTTTTCCCTGCAGTTCTTCGCCAGTATGCTGACCTACCCCTTCGTCCTGGTCTCCAACCTGATGGCCGTGAACAATTGCGGGTGAGTCCCCAGTCCCAGTGTTATCCATGTCCCTCTGTTCCTGGATCCAGCCTTCTGAAATTCTCAGATGGAAAAGGTGTTTCCAGCTCTCCACAGGGTTGATCCCTCTTAGGCTGAGTTGGGAAAGGACTGTTTCTGGAGTTCTGTTTTTGGTGGAGCTGCAGAGGGGATGGATCCCACCTCCCCAGGTGGGAATGCTTCCTTGTGGGAATAATTCCCTGTGGCTTTCTTCTCCCTTCCCCAGGCTGGCTGGGGGTCTCCTTCCCTATGCACCCACCTATTCCTCCTGGCTGGATTGCTGGAGCCAGCTGCACAGGGAGGTGAGTACCAGCACTGGGATGCACTGGGATGTGGAGAGCAGCTGGGTGGGAGCCCTGCAGAGCTCAGGGGGGCCACACCAGATCTCGTGTGGTCCATCCATGGTCGTTTTCCCTTTCCAGGGCAACATGAGCCGAGGGAACAGCCTGTTCTTCCGCAAGGTGCCGGCCGGGAAGAGATACGTGTGGGAGGAGCGGAGGTTCCGCTGATTCCAGAGGCGGGAGCGGAACTGTGGAGCTGATGCTGGGCTCCGGAAGCAAAGAATCATGGAGAGTGATGATTTCTATACAGTTTTTTAAAAATCATTTCCTGCTGAGAGCTGAAAGTGCAGGTGTGAGTGTCTTTGTCTGTGGGGGTTTCCCAGGACGCAGGGTTGGCAGATCTCCAGCATTCACTGATTTATCCAGGAGCCTTTTCCCAGCCTGGGACACTGAGGCTCTTTACACAGGGGAAATGCCCCTGTGAGGTAACAGCACCTGGAATTGTCATCCCCTTACAAATAACCACCTGGGCTGAGATGGGCTGCACAGGTATCGCAGGGGCCTGAGTTTCCCCTCACTTGCTTCAGGTATTCCCCAGGTATGACATCCATTGGAGAGTCCTGACATCCCCAGGCACAGGGAAGGTGGTGACAGTGACGGATGGTGGCACATGGGGGCTGTGAAAAGGGGGGGAAGCATACAGCTGGTTGGGGGGCTGCATACCTTGAAGGGGTTGTTGGACACCTGGAAGGGGTTGTTGGGCACCTGGTGGAGGCTGTTTCACGGCTGGAGCAAGGACTTGCACACCTGAAGGGTTGCACGCCTGGCTGGGGCATTGCAAAGCTGGCAGGTGGGTTTCACACCTGGCAAGGGGGCATTGCGACCCTGGAGGGGAGGCTGTCGTACACTGGGCCGGGGTGTTCCGTCTCCATGCCGGGCCGAAGCGTGGCGAAGGGGGGCGGGCTCGGTCGGGGGAGGCGGGGCCGGTCCCTCCCTCCGACTCTCCGTTCCTGGTGCCCGCCATGGCGGGTGCGGGCGGTACCGGCGGTGCCCCCGGGGATGTGCCCGGCGGTGCCCCCGGGGCTGTGCTGAGCGGCGGAGCGGAGCGGCGGTGCCGGGCNGGTACCGGGCAGCGGGCACCGGGAACGGGGGGCGTGGGGAGGGGACAAGGACACAAGAGGCAGTGGCAGGGAATCGGTGACAGAAGTCACGGGTGACGGGGACAAAGTGCAGGGTCGTGGGTTCAAGGTGACAGGGGCACGGAGGAGGAGTTCCAGGTGACAGGGGCAAGGCAACAGGGACACGGGAGGAGTTTCACGTGACAGGCAAAGTAGAAGGGACACGGGTGACGGGTTCTGGGCGAGAGGGACAGAGTGGCAGGGTCGTGGGTGGTGGGTTCGACGTGACAGGGGCAAGGCAGTAGGGACACAGGAGGAGTTCCAGGTGAAGGGCAAAGCAGTAGGGACAGGTTCTGGGCGAGAGGGACAGAGTGGCAGGGTCGTGGGTGATGGGTTCGAGGTGACAGGGACACGGGTGATGGGAACAAGGCAGCAGGGACACAGGGGAGGAGTTCCAGGTGACAGGCAAAGTAGAAGGGACACAGGTGACTGTCTGGGTGAGGGGGACAGAGTGGTAGGATTGTGAGTGATGGGTTCAAGGTGACAGGGACATAGGTGATGGGAACAAGGCAGCAGGGACACAGGTGACAGGTTACAGGTGACAGGGACAAGTCAACACAGACACAGGTGTCAAGTTTTGGGGATTCAGGGTGACAGGGACACAGGGCAGTGACTGCAAGTCAGGGGGGCATTTTGTGTGACACACACATGGTGAGTGCCTGGGTTGGGTGCAGGGGGGGTCAAGGCACAGGGGTGGCACTTTGGGGAGGGGAGGTGTCACCCCATCCCTTGCTGACACACTTTCCAGCACGGAATGACTGTGGCACCCGTTGTGGCCAACCTGGGACCGCTGGAGGCCTTGACACTGACCCCCAACCCCGACGAGGTGGGTGAGCCCTCCCTGGGCCCTTTCCTGGTGACACCAGGCGTGTCACCACGGTGACCCCCACTGGCCTGTGCCGGCAGGTGGAGGAGGTGTTCACCCTGCCCCTGGCTCACCTGCTGCGGGAGGAGAACCAAGGCTACACCCACTTCCGCACACCCACTGGCTATGGATACACCCTGCCCGTGTTCCTGAATGGCCCCCACAGGGTGTGGGGGCTCACGGCCATTGTCACCGAGCTGACCCTGGAGCTGCTGCTGCCCGGCCACTACCGCAGGAAGACCCACGTGCCACCCCGAAAACCTGTGGCCTGAGGGTGGAGGGGACAGGGGGTGGGTTTGGGGCACTGAACCCACCGGTGACGTTGCACACTGTGATTCAGTAAAAGCCATGTTTGGAACTGCCCCGGGCTCTGAGTCATGGAGCATGACCAGGACAGCTGTCTCTTGGCACTGGTACAGCAGGAGGTGACCTAGGGACGCTGCAGTGGGGACAGAGAGCATGAGGTCCCCAAAGATCTGTGTGTGATACCCGTGCAGCCATTGCCTCTGCCCTGTGCCCAGTCCCAGAGAGGGGTGGTGGAGCCTCATGGAAAGCCAGGATCTCTCCTCTGGGGTAGGCAGACCTCAGCTATGTGACCCCCCCCAATCCCTGGGGGATCCCCTGCCCCAGGGAAGGCAGGACCCAAAACCCCCCCATCAGTCCCTTCCCACTATTTTATGTCCACACTAGAGCCTGTGGGTGCAGCAGCATTTATTGAAGCCCCTGCACAGAAGCCCCCCAAAGTGCTGCCACAACTGCAGAACCTCTGAATCCCCTTCCAGGCAGGAAAAGGTAGGGGTGGTCCTCAATCGTCATGCCGACGCTGCTCGGGCTTTGGCCTCCCCATAGCGCCGCATCCTCTCCTCCAGCTCGGGGCGGAAGTGCCGGATGAGGCCCTGCATGGAGCAAGGGAGCTGGTTAACAGGGTGGGGAAAGGCTGGCAGCCCTCCCAAATCCTCTCTGGGCCCCCCACCTGCACGGGCCAGGCAGCGCCGTCGCCCAGGGCGCAGATGGTGTGTCCCTCGATCTGTTTGCTGATCTCCCAGAGCGCGTCGATCTCGGCCGCCTGCGCATCGCCCCGCACGAACCGCGCCATCACCTTGTTCATCCAGTCCACGCCTGTGGTGCAGGGAGGGGTCAGTGGTTCGTGGTGTGCCCCCCCCTTCACCCCACAGCCCCCCTGGGCTCACCTTCCCGGCACGGGGTGCACTGCCCGCAGCTCTCGTGCTTGTAGAACTCGATGAGGCGGGCGATGGCCTTGATGATGTCAGTCTGGGGAGGGAGACGAGGGTGAGGGGAGGGAGACGAGGACAAGAGGCCAGGGAAGAGGGCTCATTTCTTACTGATTTATCCATGACGATGACAGCGGCTGTGCCCAGCCCGCTCTGTGCCTGCACCAGGGAATCGAAGTCCATCAGCACCGTCTCACAAACCGACTTGGGCAGCAGTGGCGTGGAGGAACCCCCCGGGATGACGGCCAGCAGGTTGTCCCAGCCACCACGGACCCCCCCTGCAAGGAGGGGGGTGAGGAGCAGCCACCCTGGCCCTGCTCCGGCCCAGCGTGGTGTGGCCCTGGTGCTTACCAGCGTGTTTCTCGATGAGCTCCTTCAGCGGCACCGACATCTCCTCCTCCACCGTGCAGGGCGTGTTCACGTGCCCCGAGATATTGAAGAGCTTGGTGCCTGAGTTGCGCTCCCGGCCAAAGCTGGCAAACCAGGCACCGCCCCGCCGGCAGATGGTGGGGGCCACTGACACCGTCTCAACATTGGCCACCGTGGTGGGGCAGCCGAAAACACCTGGAGAAATGTAAGGAGAAAGCTGTTCCCTGGGATGGGGCTGAGGCACTTGAATGGATTTCCCAGGGAAGTTGGGGTGAGGCCCTTGAATGGATTTCCCAGGGCAGCTGTGGCTGCCCCATCCCTAAAAGTGTCCAAGGCCAGATTTGGATGGGGCTTGGAGCAACCTGGTCTAGTGGGAGGTGTCCCTGCCCATGGCAGGGGGTGGGATTCAGCGATCCTTAAGGCCCCTTCCAACCCAAAGCACCCTGTGATTCTCTGAAATGGCAGGAGCTCTCAGTGAAGTGGTGTTGGCTGTGTTGTCCCTGCAGCAGGCTGGGGATGCATGGTTTGGGGTGGCAGCCCGGAATTTGGGCTGGGGCTGCGGGGCCGTACCCACGTCGGCGGGGAAGGGCGGCTTGAGGCGGGGCTTGCCCTGCTTGCCCTCGATGGACTCGATGAGGGCCGTCTCCTCCCCGCAGATGTAGGCGCCGGCCCCGCGCACCACGAACACGTCGAAGGCGTATCCAGACCCGCAGGCATCGGCTCCCAGCAGCCCGGCCTCGTACGCCTCCCGGATGGCCACCTGCAGGGGGGACACGGGGCAGTGAGCTGGCAGCCCCCCGGGACGGCTCTGGGGCGTTCCCGGGGCGCTCACCTGCAGGTTGGAGGCCTCGTTGTAGAACTCGCCGCGGATGTAGATGTAGGCAGCGCGGGCGCCCATGGCCCGCCCCGCCACCAGGCAGCCCTCCAGCAGCTTGTGCGGGTCGTGCCGCATGATCTCCCGGTCCTTGCAAGTGCCCGGCTCCCCTTCGTCCGCATTCACCACCAGGTACTTGGGTCTGGGGGCAGGAAAAGCCGGAGGAGGGGGCTCCGGGACCGGTTGCCAGCCGGGTCTCCCCGCCGGCGCGGGGTCCCGTCCCCGGTGCCGGTCTCACCTGCCGTCCGGGGGTTTGTTCATGAAGCTCCACTTGAGGCCGGTGGGGAACCCGGCGCCGCCGCGGCCCCGCAGCCCCGAGGTCTTGATCTCGCCCAGGATCCAGTCCACGCCCTTGAGCAGGATCTCCTTCGTCTTGTACCAGTCGCCGCGGCGCAGGGCGCCCTGCAGCCTGCGGGCACCGCACTCCGTGGCACCGGGCTCGGGGCACCAGCGCCCCGCCCGCCGCCCTCGGCTCTCACTCACTCACCTCCAGTCGTGCCGCCCGTACAGGTTGGTGAAGATCCGGTCCTCATCCCGCAGCGACCCGAACTGCGTCTTCTTGGGCGCCGTCTGCGGGGACACGCGGAGAACTCAGCACCGGGATCACCGGGCCCGTCCCGGACGGCCCTGGCGCTCCCTGCCCCGTCCCCGCTCACCGAGAAGGAGGCGGCGGGCAGGCGCCGCAGCGCCAGCAGCTGCCGGGCGGCCATGGCGGGGCGGCACCGGGATCAGCCCCGGGACGGACACCGGGAGCGGCACCAGCACCGACCACCGTCACCTTCAGGCGCCCCCGCCCTGACGTCACGGGGAGCGCCGGCGGCGCGAAGGTGACGTCAGCGCGCGGCAGCGGAGCGGGGCGTGGCCAGAGGGAGAGAACGTGCACATAGGGGCGTGGTCACAGCCAGGGGGCGGGATCATAGCATAGGGGCGTGGTCAACGCCTGGGGGCGTGGTCAAGTGGCCGTTATAGCCTAAGGCGTGGCCTGTGCGATGGGGGCGTGGCCTGTGTGATGGGGGCGTGGCCTGTGCGATGGGGGC
>WBMV01001572.1:187-12576 GCA_013396655.1 Campylorhamphus procurvoides | reverse complement strand
TGCGGGGGCTGAGCCTGCGGGATCACAGGGGGCTTTGAGACTGAGCATGGGGAACTGGAGGGTGCAGGGGCTGGGAAGTTGAGCTGGGGGTGCAGGGGAACTGTGGGGCTGAGTATGAGGAATTGGAGGGGCTGTAGGGCTGAGCATGGAGCCTGGAGGGGCATGGCGGGGCCAAGGGTGATTCCAAGGGATTGGCGGGGTGTACAGGTGTCAGTGAAGTTTGGGTGGGTTTGGACTTGCTAAGCCAAGGAGCGTGGTGATGGAGCAGGTGTGGGGCTGGGGGCTGCAGGGGCATAAGGGGACCCCGGGGGCCTGGGATGTTCTCAGAGTCCGGGGGGGCTGTGCTGAGTCGTCATCTCCCCCTGCAGAAGAAGAGCCGGGAGGAGTCGAGTGGTGAGGGCAGCGGGGTGGAGATCCTGGCCAACCGGCCCTACAGCGACGGCCCCGGGGGCAGTGGCCAGTACACACACAAGATCTACCATGTGGGCTCCCACATCCCCAGCTGGTTCCGGGCGCTGCTCCCCAAAGCTGCACTCCAGGTGGAGGAGGAGTCCTGGAATGCTTATCCCTACACACGTACCAGGTGGGAGTGGGAGAGGGTGGTAGGGTGGGCTGCAGGGCCAGCCATGGCTCCGGACTCAGTGCTGTCCCTCTCCAGGTACACATGTCCCTTTGTGGAGAAGTTTTCCATTGAGATTGAGACATACTACCGTCCGGATGCGGGCCAGCAGACCAACATCTTCAACCTGAGCGCGGTGGAGAAGCGGCAGAGGATTTTGGGTGAGCATGGCTGGCTTGGGACACCAGGAAGGACCTCATGGCTGCTGAGATTCTCGTGTGATGCTCCTGGGATGGGTGTCTGGATGTGTGGTGGGGCTCAACTTTCCTGCTTGGCTTTACTCTCCATGATAGCCCTTGTGTTTTGGGGATCCTGGAAGGGAAGAACTACCCAGATCCTGAGCTCCCTGCAGTCCAGGTTCCCTGCTCCATGTTCCCTGTGTCCCAGGCTTCCTGCTCCATGCTCCCTGTGTCCCTGACTGTGCTCCAAGCTCCCTGCCTGCTCCCTCTCAGCGCTGCTGTATTAGATTCCACATTTTCAGGGGACGGTTTTGTCTCTGCCTTTTCCCTTACCTCTATTTCTGTTTGCAGCCTCCCCTTCCCAGTGCCAGCCTGCTCCCTGATCCTTTCGTGTCCCAGCCCTGTTCTGGCAGGGATTTGCCTTCCTAAACTCTCTGGGTGTGCATGAGATCCCACACTGGATTCCTGCAGGGTGTTTTGGATCAGCTGGAGTGAGGGGAGCTGGAAAAATGTTGTCCCCGTTTTCTCAACCCTTGCCCTGTTTCCCTTCTCCCCAGGGCTCCGCTCCAGATCACCCTCTGGCTCCTTTCTGGGGAGGGACCGGCGGGCACAGCCGGGAGCTTGGGGTGGGATTCCTCCCTCTCAGGCAGTTCCTGTTCCTGTTGGTGTAGATGTGGTCGGTTTAGGCACCAGAGTGCAGAGTGTGACGCGCTGCCTCTTAAAATGGAGGCCTAAAATAGACACTCGGAGGAAATGATTCATGTGACCTATTTCTCTCCCCGGCTCTTGCAGCACTGGGGATGTCCGGCCAGGATACTGGCGACTCGGCCCTGGGGGGAGGAATTCTGCCCCTGCCACCACTGGGATGCAACTGGGGCCAAGCCGATGGCATCAGGGCATGGCCCTGTGCCCACTGCTTGGTGCCCCTTCTGTGGGCATTCCACAGGACATGAGGCGTCTCCAGTGGCTGATGCCGTCCACAAGGAGCAGGGTGGGAGTGGAACCAGCCCCAACGTGGATACTGCTGGGAGTTTCTTTGCCCTGGAGTCTTGTAGCACTGACAGATTTAAACCCATCTCACATTTCAAAGGGCAATGGAATACCATGGTCTGGGTGATCTGCAGGGATAACTGCTTCCTTGGCAGCTTTCTGCCAGTGGTAAAAGCAAAGAGAGTCAGATTGTGGTGGGAATGACATTGCCAGGAGCTGCCTGGGGACAGCAGGTCCTATCCCAGCTCCTTGCTGCTGCTATCCAAGATGCTTGGCATCGTGTCATGCCTTGCATCATTTTTCTGGATTCAGGACATCTCTAGTTTCCTTCTCCCCCCTTTTTGCAGCTCAAGCTGGAAGAAGAGGCTAGTAGCACATTAGGAAAATCAAGGGGGCCAAATAAATGGGGGGTTTGGCATAGCCTGGGATTGGGGACAGTGCTGTGGGACAGTCCTGGGACCCTCTAGACAGCTCTGGAAAAGTCAAATTTTAGGAGATTTTGTGCTGGGTTGAGCCCAGACGGCCCCCCAGGGGCTACTGGATGATATTTTCCTGGATGCCATGCATGAGCCCTCCTCCAGTTTTCAGGAAGTGAGCCTCATTTTGAGAGAGGTTCCCCTATTTGGGGGGATGGGGGTCATTGCCATCCGCCCCCTGGCTCTCCAGAGGCTCCTGTGTCTCGTGGTGGTTTTGCTCTGCCCCCTTTTTGAGGGACCCTCGGGGTTTTTGCGGGGCAGAGCTGGGAGCCGTGCCGAGCTGCTCCATCCAGTGTCCCTGGCAGCAGCCCCCACGTCCCCCGAGGTGTCCAGGATCACTCTGCAGCTGCCAGATCTCTCAGCTAATGTGTGGATGTGTGTCGGCCCTGGCACTCAGCACACTCTGAGCCGGCCCTTTCCACTCTGCGGGTGCCGGATCGGGATCCCACATGGGGACGGGATGTGTTGGGCTGCACCAAGCGTGTCTGTGATGTTGCAGTCCCAGGGTGTTTTTATTTTTTGTATCTTTTAATATGAAATTCTTCCCTGTGAGGGTGGTGAGGCCCTGGCACAGGTTGCCCAGAGAAGCTGTGGCTGCCCCATCCCTAGAAGTGTTCAAAGCCAGCCTGGATGGGGTTTGGAACAACCTGGTCTAGTGGAAGGTGTCCCTTAGGGTCCCTTAGAGTCCCTTCCAACCAAAATAATTCCAGAATTCCATTATAATAAGTCTTCAGGATTTTAGGATCCTAGTATATAAAGTGTTTGCTGCTGGCTACATTGGGCATGATTTGATTTATTTTTGTTGGTTTTTCCTTGTTTTTCTCCCTGTGCCTCCTCGCTGAGTGCTGTGGGGTTACAAGCACCATTCTCCCTGCAGACACCATCGACATTGTGCGTGATCCCATCTCCCCGGGGGAATACAAGCCCGAGGAGGACCCAAAACTCTACCACTCCGCCAAGACGGGCCGGGGGCCTCTGGGGGATGACTGGCTGGAGGCAGCAGCAGCCAGCGGCCCCCTCATGTGCGCCTACAAGCTCTGCAAGGTGGAATTCCGCTACTGGGGGATGCAGTCCAAGATTGAGCAGTTCATCCACGACGTGGGTGAGTCTAGAGCCTCGGGTTGCTGGGAGGGAATTTGGGGAGCATTGTGAGGCCAATGCCAGGCTCGGTGCCCCCACTTTCCCTGCCCAGGTTTGAGGAAGGTGATGCTGCGTGCCCACCGCCAAGCCTGGTGCTGGCAGGACGAGTGGACCGACCTGACGATGGAGGATATCCGGCAGCTGGAGGAGGAGACAGCACGGATGCTGGCACAGAAGATGGCCAAGTGTGGCGAGGCCGAGGAGCCCCCCGTGGCCGGGATCAGCCCTGTGGGGCGGCCAGAGCCGGGGGGGCCCAATGGGCAGGAGGGGGCTGAGCTGCAGGGCGGGACTGATGTTTCCTCTGATGATACCTTTGCCAAGCAGTGGTCCACCTCTTCCCGGTCTTCCTACTCTTCCCAGCATGGAGGTGAGACCAGGTCCTGCAGGGGTCAGATGGGGACACCAGTGCCCCAGATGCTGCTGTTCTCCATAGGAGATGTGTTAGTGGACTCTCTTTTCGCTGGCTTGGGTCTCGTGGGGCAGGCTCAGGGTCTCCTAGGTCTCCAGAAGGGCCTCTGGGTGACCTAGGGATGGCTCTGGGCGACACAGGGATGGCCCTGGGTGGGCTCTCGAGGACCCAGGGACAGCCGTGGGTTTCCTGGGGGTGCTCTGGGTGATCCAGGAATGGCCCCGGATCTCCCTGGGTGGGGCTGGGTGCAGAGGAGCTGAGGTCTCACTGTGGGGTCCTCTGGGTGCTGACCCTCTGCTGGTGGCAGGGGGGGTGTCTCCTCAGAGCCTGTCAGAGTGGCGGATGCAGAACATTGCCCGGGACTCCGAGAACAGCTCTGAAGAGGAGTTTTTTGATGCCCACGGTAAAGGCACTGGCTTGGGGTGGGCTGGATGGGTACAGGGAGGTGTTGGGATTGGGGTGCAAGCACATGGGTTCCCCCTGCAACCACACTCCACTCCCTGCCTCCACAGAGGACCTGTCTGACAGCGATGAGGTCTTTGCCAAGGAGATGACCAAGTGGAGCTCCAATGACTTCTTGGACACACTGGAGCGGCCAGCAGAGCTGGATGAGGCAGCAGGTGAGTTCTGGGCCGGGGGGGCTCTGGCCCCAAGTGTGTGTGGATGTGCCGGGAGGGGGCTGATTCCTCCCTGGAGACTCCATCTGGGCTCACTAGGGCTGTGTGCTCCCAGGGGATGGAGCCAGCGCTGCCAAGGTGGATGGTGAAGGACTGGGGACATCCAGCTTCCCTGAGGTGCGTGTCCCTTGTCCCCTCCCTTGGGCTGTGCCCCCTGGCCGCACCTCACAACTTCCGTGCTCTCCTTCCCGCAGGGCGGCGTGACAGAGAGCACAGAGCAGATGTGCCGGATCCACGTCCTCTTCCTCATCCTCCACAGTGGGAACATCCTGGATCAGGGTGCGGGTGAGCCGGGCTCCAAGCAGGCGGATGTGCAGACGCTGGCGGCCACCTTCGACGCTGTCACCCGTGTCCACTTCCCCGAGGCGCTGGGACACGTGGCGCTGCGCCTGGTGCCCTGCCCACCCATCTGCGCTGCAGCCTATGCCCTCGTCTCCAAGTAAGAATCCCTGCCGGGAGAGGGGGGACCAGAGAGCTGGTGGCCTTGGAGAGGGGACTTTAGTTCTTCTGGGGAGACATCCAGGATATGTGATGGGATTGGGGTAACTCCAGGTGCAGCATCCCAGGTCAAACAAACATCATGGCATGGGATGGGCATTACTCCTGGTGCAGCATCCTGGGGTGGGATGAGAAGGTTGGGACAGCCCCATTCATCCACCCCATGTCTCTCTAAGGCTCAGCCCCTACAGCCACGACAGGGACAGCCTCTCCAGCAGCCAGGACCACATCCCGCTGGCAGCGCTCCCTCTGCTGGCCACCTCCTCGGGCACCTACCAGCACGCCGTGGGCACCGTCATTGCCCGTGCCAACCAGGCCTACGGAGCATTCCTGCACTCTGGGGAGGGTGCTGGCTTCTGTGGTCAGGTGAGAGGGGATTTTGGGGAAAGCTTGGCTCCAGGGTCTGGCTGTGGCCTTGCGTGGATGGTTTGGGGGTGTCACACCCCTCATGGGTGTGTGCACTCCACAGGTGGTGCTGCTGGGGGACTGTGTGGGTGGCATCCTGGGGTTTGACGCACTGTGCCAGAGCCAGGTGGGCTCTGGGGGCAGCCGGAGCAGCAGCCGCCGTGGCAGCCTGGTGAGTGCCTGCACCCCAACACCCTCTGGGGAAGGTTTGGGGGTGCACTGGGGGCTAAGTGGGGTCTCGATGTTCGCTGCCTCTCCCTGCAGAGCACAGAGCCAGTCTCCCCAGAGCTGTACGGCAGCAGGGACCCACTGGCCGACGGGACAGAGGGGGCAGCAGGATTGGGCCAGGCCAGCCCTGAGCTCGTGGGGGCGCAGGGGGACCACCAGCAGAGCTCCTCATGCAGGTGAGTCCAGTGGGAATGGTTGACATTCCAATTAATTTTGTGCTTTATGGAAAGGGCAGAGTTCCCATCTGCTCTAGGCTGGGAACAAGCATTTCGTGGGAGCTGTTTGCCCTGGGAGGGTCTTGCTGGAGCTCTGGGGTAATGGGCACAGCTTTTGCCCCTGGGTGGCTGGGGGCAGGATGTTGCCATCCCTCCCCATACCCACTGTCCGTGCTGTCCTAGCCTGCAGGCCAGCGAGGCTCTGCTGGAGGCAGAGGCACCCCGGAGCGGCACCACGGTGCTGGATGGGGCAGAGGGTGGCAGCACCCGCCTCGAATTTAAGGTATCCGGCTTCTTCCTCTTTGGCTCCCCACTGGGGCTGGTGCTCGCACTGCGTAAGACCGTCATGCCTGCTCTGGATGGTGAGGACCCCTGCCAGGCCTTGTGCCAGCCCCTGACCCTCCCTGTGGGGTTCAAGTCCCTGAGTCATGCTCCTCCTATAAGCCTGAGCCCCCTGGGACCTTCCCAAAGAGCCCTGCTTGGCTTTGAGCCCCCTGCATGCCCAGCCCTGGCTGTGTGGGTGTTAGGTGGCTGAGTGTCCTTGCTCTGTGCCGGAGCCAGCCTGTCCCTGGTGCCCCAAATTTCCCTCCCAGCCTTTCCTCTCGCTGTGTTCTGCTTTACCCCTCTGGGGTGCTTTGCTCCTGGTGCCCCCCAGCCCTCATGGGCACCCCTGACCCCGCTCTGTGCTGCAGTGGCCCAGCTGCGTCCTGCCTGTGAGCAGATCTACAATCTCTTCCATGCTGCTGATCCCTGTGCCTCTCGCCTGGAGCCCCTCCTGGCCAAGGCCTTCCACGCCGTGCCCCCACTCAGCGTGCCCCGGTACCAGAAGTATCCCCTGGGCGATGGCACCTCATCCCTGCTGGGTGAGCATGTTCCCACCAGGCCGGTCCTGGGCACCCCAGGGTCACATTGGGGTACCCAGAGCATCCACAGCCTGGCTGGGTAGGGGGAAAGGGATGTGGAAGCCCTTTCTGCCCCTATGGGGCTCTGCTGGAGCAGAGTCCTGGGTTGGTGGGTGTCCCTGGGTCTCCGGGTGTGCTTACCCAGCTCTCTCCGTAGCGGAGGCCCTGCAGACACACTCTGCCCTGTTCCTGCCCAAAGTGGATGTAGCTGCCCCCCCTACTCCCACTGGCAGCTTCGGGGGCTTCTGGAGGGGCAGTGAGCCGGCAGAAGTCCCCACTCCTGCCAACACCAGCGAGGTTGTCAAGAGTAAGTGCCACTCCTGCCCTTCCCATCCCATTGCATGGGATGAGGTATGGGAATGGCTTCATTCCAGCTCTCCCCCACAGTCCTGGAGCGCTGGTGGGGCCCAAAGCGCATTGACTACTCACTGTACTGCCCCGACGCCCTGACCGCCTTTCCCACCATCACCCTGCCCCACCTCTTCCACGCCAGCTATTGGGAATCCTCGGACGTGGTGGCCTTCATCCTGCGCCAGGTGCGGCAGACGTGGTGGGGTGGGTGGCGAGCTGGGGCTGGTGGAGGCTGAGCTGGGGCTATGCCATCGGCAGGTGATGGAGAAGGAGGGGCCACAGCCAGCGGAGAGCGAGGAGAGCTCAATCTACAGCCCCGCCATCCCTCGGGAGAAGTGGCAGCGCAAGCGCACCCAAGTGAAGATCCGGGTAACGTGGCCCATGGCCAGCAGGACCCCACCTGGGACATCCTGTGGTGATGCTGCTGGGAGGGCTCTGGGGCAATGCCACAGCCCAGTGGTGTCTCTGTGCCACCCCAGTGACTCCCTTGGGAGCTGCTGAGCCCCCTGTGTCCCCACAGAATGTGACGGCCAACCACCGGGCCTGCGATGTGATCGTGTGCGAGGGCAAAGCGCAGGTCCTGAGTGGGCGCTTCATGTACGGCCCCCTGGATGTGGTGACATTGACTGGGGAGAAGGTACTGCTGGGTCACAGATATCACCAGGACCCTGTCAAATGGGGGGTGTCCAGGACAGGGCACAGGGGTGGTGTCACTCATGGCTCAGGGTGACATGTATGGGATGGAGGGAGAGGGTCATAAGGACTCTCAGGTGGTGACACAGCAGCACGTGGGAGCTCAGTCATGCCCAGCATGTTTCCCTTTCCTAGGTGGACATCTACATCATGACGCAGCCGCTGTCGGGGAAGTGGCTTTACTATGGCACCGAGGTGACGAGTGGCAGTGGGCGCCTGACCTTCACCATCCCTCCGGACAAGGCTCTGGCCATTGGGATCTACCCTGTGCGCATGGTGGTCAGGTGAGGTGTCACCTCGGTTCACCTGCCTCTCTGGCAGCAGAGCTGGTGCCAAGCTCCTCCTTCTGCCCTTCCAGGGGGGATCACAGCTATGCCGAGGCGTACCTGACCGTGGTGGCCCGTGGCACTGAGTCTGTTGTGTTCAGCATCGATGGCTCCTTCACCGCCAGTGTCTCCATCATGGGCAGTGACCCCAAAGTGCGGGCAGGGGCTGTGGACGTTGTTCGGTGGGTGCCCTTTAATCAGTGGGACAATCTCTCCTTCTTTCATGCTGTGATGACAACCCACTTGAAGGGTAGGGAGGGTATTGGAGCAGGGTCAAACGGGGATATCCCATCATCCCTTGCCTCAACACATCATCTCTTTTTCTGGTGCCACCTTGTGGAAAATTATCACTTTGAGGTTTGGATGTGAACCCCACTCTGCTGTGCCTTCCCCATGATAAAATCCTTAGGAGCAGGCAGGTTTTGGAGGCAGCACCCACACATGCTGTGCTGGGAGATCCCAGTGGCTTCCTGCCAGCAGGACTGTCCCCACGCAGGCTCCTGGCAGCCACCCATGTCCCCTCCTAGGCACTGGCAGGATGCAGGGTACATGATCATCTACGTGACGGGGCGCCCTGACATGCAGAAGCACCGTGTGGTGGCCTGGTTGTCCCAGCACAACTTTCCCCACGGTGCCGTCTCCTTCTGTGATGGGCTCACCCACGACCCACTGCGCCAGAAAGCCGCCTTCCTGCAGAGCCTGCGCACTGAGGTGGGCACGGAATGCTGGCGGGGGGACACGGGGCTGGGGGCAGTGGCACGGTGGTGTGGGCTGTGCCACAGCCTGTGCATCTCTGTGTCCTGGTGAAAGCACTGAGAGCTGGACCACACTGCCATGGTGGAGCGGGCAGCTCCCAGCCATCCCCTGTAGCGTGGGGGTGTCCCAGCCCCTGGGGTTGGCTGACTCTGTGGGAAGGGTCATCCCATGCCCTAACACTCCTGTCCCTGAGCAGGCAGAGATCTCCATCGTCGCTGGGTATGGCTCCACCAAGGATGTCTCCGTCTACAGCTCGCTCGGACTTGCACCAGCACACATCTACATCGTGGGACGGGCTGTCAAGAAGTTCCACAACCAGTGCCAGGTATGGTGGGAACAGGCTGGGGACACAGGGCATGATGGCTGACCCACCAGCCGGCTGTGGCTGCCAGCTTAGGCTGTCCATGTGTCCCACAGTTCCTCTCCGAGGGCTATGTTGCCCACCTGGCTCAGCTGGAAGCAGCAGCCCTGGCCCACTCCCCCAAGGGACCCCCACGACCCGTGCTGGGCAAAGGCACCTACGGCTGCCCGGCGCCAGTTGATTTCCTCCGGAAGCAGAGCCAGCTGCTGCGCTCCCGGGGCTCCAGCCAGGCAGAGCGGGATGGGGGGCCCCCTTCAGCACCCCCTGGCTTGTCCCGGGGCAAGCCTCGCAGTGTCAGCCTCAAGCTGGAGGGTGAGGAGTGAGGGTGGCACAGCCATGTCCCCCCTCCGCTGCATCCCTAATTTCCCAACCAGGAGCACCTGGGGCCGGAGCCAGTGCTGGGCCATGAGCCCATAGGAAGGAGATGAGGGCACCGGGTCCCCCAAGACCAAGGGGTGCTGGAAGACAGCACTGTGAGCCCCTCCGAGGGCCAGAGCAATCCCCGCGGGGCTGAGCCACCCCGGGTGCCCCCTGCTGCCCCCAGCCCCATCCCCCCCGGTCCCTTGAGGCTGTTGGACAGTGCCCAGTGGAGTCTGCACCCCGGGGTCACTGTGCCTGTGATGAACTGGTGGGCTGTGGCTGTGCCCCAAGGCAAGTGGCACCTCCCTGCTCCCCAATTTATTTCCATCTGGTGTCACAGGGCAGGGTGAGGTTGGGGTTCCAGAGTGGTTCCTCTGTTCCCCCCGTTTCGTTTCGGTGTTGAATAAAGAGATGTTATGATGAGGCACCAGTGCTTGTGTGCCTGCTCTGTACCCGCTGCCCATGGACACGGCTGCAGGGCTCCCACCCATTGGGAAAGCCCTGGGGAGCCCCCAGGGACACAGAGTCGGGGATGTGGCCTTGGAACACAGCGATTCAGGACACAGAGAAGAGCCTGGGGTGTGTGGGCTGCATTGCTGCTCTGGGGTATGTACCAATGCTGAGACACTCGCCCTGCCCACTTCCTGCCTCTCTTCAACTTTGTTTTTCCTCATTTACCTCTAACAGGAAATTTTCAGAGTGACCAGGGACTGTGACTGGTTTTACTTCAGTTTATCTTGTCATAGCACGACCAGAGGTTTATAGAGATAGCAGGAACAAGCCATTATTCTATATAAAATATTCCCGACAGTGACATGACAAAACACTGGTTTGGGATGATAGCAGCAGCCTGGAGAAGTGACAGCAGCGTGGCACGGAGGAGAACAGGCAGGAAGGGGTTTGAGCTGGGGCCAAGGCTCAGCACCACAGCTTCTGTGGCCAGCATAAAGTATAAAAACATCCAATGAGGGATAAAAGTTGGCAGGGAGCAGCGGGCTTGTGTCACCCATGTGTCCCTGGCGTGACAACAAGCAGAGTCTAGAGCCCAGCAAAGAGCTTCAGCTGTGTGCTGTGATGCTTTACGCTGCCACTTAAGTGCCCGCCCGTGTGCCCGGGCCATGGCAAGCTCCGGGGCCACTTCCAATAAGTAAAATCTGTATTAAACATTAATAAACATCCATGATCATTCCACATGTGGAATATCTAAAGGAACCTGTCCCAAGAGCGCTGGGCTCTCCACTGCAGCCGTGGGCTCTACTGGGAGAAGATGCCCTTGAAGCGGATCTTGTCCTCGGCGTCCTTCTCCCGCAGCCTTGCTTCCAGGCTCCGCAGCTCCTTCGACACCACCGGGCGCAGCGAGGGGTCGAGGGCCAGCACTTTGGCGAAGTCAGCCTGCGCCTCCGCCACGTTCCACACTGCTGCATGGGCCTTGCCCCGCTTGAAGTAGGCCTTGACATTGTCTAGGGGGACAGAGCCAGGTGTCAGGGGCGCGTGGGTGTGTCCTGGCACCCGCCCCAGCTGCCCGGGATGGACACTAGCTCCTTACCCTCGTATTTGTTGAGGATGGAGGAGCAGTGATCCAGCACCTCGTAGTACTCCTCACACTGCAGCTTGCACTGGCAGTAGTTTAAGAGCAGGGGTGTGATCTTCTGGTCAAGCTCAATCCAGTCTGGAGAGCCTGGCTGTTCCTGTGGAATGAGACAGACAAGGGAGATTGAGGGGCAGCTCCCAAGCCCTGCATTCCAGGGGCAATGCCCGTGTGCATCCAGGGAGCCCCACCTTCATCTGCAGGTTCTTGAGACACGCGATGGCATCGTAGTATTTGGCAGCTGCCTCGGGCACCTTGCCCTGCCGGTACAGCTCATTGCCTTCCTTGTGGATCAGGGGCACGGCCTGGAGCTTCTCCACATCCGTCATGGCCCAGGGGTCCTGCTGGTAGGAGCCAGGCGGCTCTACCTGCCAGCACCCCGTCAGGGAATCAGAGAATAGGATCACACAATCATTTAGGTTGGAAAAGCCCTCTCAGACCATGGAGTCCAGCCATTAATCCAGCATTGCCAAAGGCCACCACTAAACCCTGTCCCCACATCTGTGTGTTTCTTGGGCACGTCCAGGGACAGAGACTCTGTGACTGCTCTGGGCAGCCTGGGCTAGGGCTGGACAGCCCTTACCATGAAGAAATTTTCCCCAGTATCCAACTTGGGAACAACTTGAGATTGTGTCCCCTCATGCTGTCCCTTGTTCCCTGGGAGCAGAGCCTGACTCCCACCTGGTTCCACCCTCCCATCAGGGAGTAGTGGGGAGTGAAACGATCCCCCCTGAGCCTCCTTTTCTCCAGGCTGAGCCCGTCCAGCTGCTTCTTGGACTCTGGATCCTTCCCTGCCAGGGCACAGCCCCAGTGCCCACAGCCCCCACCTGGGGCACAAGTGCCGGTGGCCAGCACAAGCAGGTCCCTCACCTTGAGCACCTCGATGTCGAAGATGAGGGGCTGGGGGTTCTTCTGGAGCTCGTCGAGGTCGGGGTAGCCCAGGGAGTAGTGCTCGTGCATCTGGGCGATGCTGCAGCAGTGCCGCTGCCCCTCCAGCGGGTCCTTCCCCGCCGCGATGTTTCGCAGGCTCTTGGACACCAGCGGGTAGAGCACCACGTGCTGCGACAGGACGGGGAGCCGGGATTTGGGGAGGGAAGGGCAGAACACGGGGGTGCTCCTGGCCCACCACCCATCACCGACAGGCCCCGCCCACCCAGGCCAGGCCCCGCCCCATATCAAGCCACACCCACCAGTGCCAAGCCACGACCCCGGGACA
>WBMV01001560.1:1516441-1574182 GCA_013396655.1 Campylorhamphus procurvoides | reverse complement strand
AGGGAAGGGAGGGAGAGAGGGAGAGGCCGGCTTTGCCACAGCGCCAAGCGCGCTCCGAGGCAGCAGCACCCGCGGGGGCGGTCCCGAGGCCGGGGCGGCGGGACACATCGCCCTACACAGCGATACCCTCGGGTGCGCTTCACCTTCCCTCAGCCATCCTTCTTCGCGTCCTCGGGCTGCTGCAGCTCAGGAACTGATGGGTGGGATTCTCGGACGAACACGACACCCTACAAAACACACACCGAGGGCGGTGTGTTGGGCGTTGCCCGGTTGCCGACTTGGAGAGCCCGCAGAGGCGCGCTGGCGCGGGGCTCGGAGGCGAGTCGGGAATGGTTCAGGCCCTGGGCAGGGTGAACGAAGCTGGCAGAAATTCAAGGAGCCTCGTAGCTACTTAAACGTGAACTGATTGGTAATGTAGCTCTGGCTGGACTATCGTCTGTGCCCAATATCTGCAAAATAAGGTCATGTCTACTTATGCATCTTAACCCACCTTCAGAGTCCAAAAAGTGAAGCAGCCTGGGCGACATTCTGTTCCTTTAGCATGTTCATTTTAACTGTGTAGACTAGACATATCTAATGTTTTGATTTATTCAAATTCTTTCATCCCTGCACAAGTGTAATATATTTTGAAAATCTACCCTGTTCTTGCAGTCTGTCTCTTCAGAAGTGCTGGGCTGGCGTCCTCTGCATTACATTACATAGGAAAAATACAGTCAGTTATAGTCCTAAACAGAAGCATCTCATGAAAATCAGATATGAACAGTATCTGATGTACATAAACATCTGTTGTATCTGATGCAGATATATCATATGTACATAAACACTGTGTTCTAATTGTATCCCATGCAGTTGTTTCACATATTCATACCTCTGCTGATTCTATTTGGAGCACTAGTCTTTGTAGCGACAGGTGAGAGGGTGCCACCTCTTTAAGCTAGGACAGGAGTGATAGTACAGCAACCAGAGCTGATGCTTGGAAAATTAGTCTTGGCAGCTTCTCACCTGCAAAATGTGCATGAAGAGGCAAAAAGTCTGTGAGAGGTTTGCTGTTGTTTTTAGTAAGTCCTTGTTATATGTGAGAAATAGCTAGGGAAGATGAACAGTCATTGCCACTCCTTTTCTTGGTGGGAAAAACAGCTTACAAGTAGCACTGCATCCTGAGCCCCCAGCCTCAGAGGGTAAAGCTACACAAAGTACACCTTTGTCCAGTCTCTCACACTGAGCCCAGCTGGCACTCCACCATACCTGTCAACAATAATCAGCTCTCTCAGTCTCCAAAATAAGGTGGTCACATCTGAACTTCCCATCAGGTATGATTCATGCTAACCCACAAACCGCACCATGAATTGTTCAAGAGAACACTTAGTGGCTAGGGCAAACCATGCTAAGGTCAGCTTAAGGGTAGAGACAATAAACTTCCAGTCCCAAGAACGTTTGCTGGCAATGTTTAATTCATTAGCATGAGCGTAGCCCAAAAGTTCATTAGTGAAAATGCTTGCAAATGTTACAGATTTTGTCCAGTTTTGCAACTGTATTATGCACTCCCATCTTCCTTTGTTCCCCTAAGGGCTTCTTATTTAAAGTTAGTTTGGTATATGTATTTGATCTCTTCTTCTACAAAAATGCCAATAAAGGAATTGTATAGCAGAAAGTAAGAGAATAAATGGATTATCAGTATTAGGATTTCATCTGTTCTGAACAGATTTCGAATAGATAAGAAATGGAGAAACAGAAATTGTTAAATGCCATTCTATAACAACATACAAGCTCCATTTCTTACACATGTATTCATGCACTCAGAGACATTTTCATAATTTAGTTTCCAAACAGGATCTACTACACTGTAGGTGTATATAAAGGGTTTTCACAGTTAAACATACCATTTAGAAATCAAATATGGTATGCAAGGATTCAGTAAGCTCCCAGTTAGTAGAAAGCCTAAACATGTATTAGCCCATTCAGAGATAATTTCAAGAGTCATGCCTTAGTAACCTCTGAACAAGGTCTTGATTTTCAAAAGTGCTCTGCAGCTGCTAATTTTCATTGTATATATGCAGTTATTTCCCTGAAACAACACTTCAGCTCCTGCATTGTTTTATCAAATGTGGTTCTTCTTTGGTGCCCAAACAACACTAAATACTGTCCCTGGACAGGGAGCACTTTTCCTGTGTGGTGATTCCCACGAGAAAGCCAGCTTTAGGAACTCCCCCTCCCATTCCCCACTCAGCACCTCCCAGCTCTGCAGTCTGCAGCCCTCCCAACCCTACTCTGCAGTCTGTGTTATAGAGTTCTTTCTGGAGAGAAGTTTACTCCTAATTCAGCTCATTTCAGTTGTCCTGTATGCAACACAGTCCTGCCTCAGAAGTGGCTATCAGCACAGTATGTAGATAGAAAACCGTGGATCATGAGCAGAAAAGAAGTAAACCAAGAAAATTTTAACCCAACTTCAGCTCTATGGCCAGTGAATGCCTAGAACTACACCATGTATCTCAAGCCTCCTCTGCACATTTCTCTGCACAGAACAAGAATGAGTAATAAGTAATTGAAAAATTAACACAGTTAGAGAGAACTGAGTTAAGCTGGTATCCCATTCATGCTCACTAAGTGTTAAGCTATTTGTTCTGTTGTACTTGGGTTTCCGGTAAGCATAATTGATCACACAACCCTACCAGTTACAGGAGTATTACATTCCCCTGTGCACTGTTAATCTGATCATTTTCACTGGCAGTTGTCTACACTGGGGTTTCATTATGAGTTTGGGCTAAACGGGTCAAATTTAAACTTAGGGGCACCTAGATTTGAAAAGCTTTTGCATACCCACCAGCTTCTGTTATAGGGCACAAGATATCGTCAGCTAAAAATACCTCTCCGTCCAGAGCAGGCAGAAGAAACAGATCACATTAGTACTAATTAACTGCTAGGACATCTATGTTCTAGCTAAACAAAAGACCTTGGCTGGGCTACACATTATTTTCACCCATTTGTCAGTGTCTCAGGCCTAAGTACATTTTAGATGCCTGTTTCTGACAAATACCTGAGGGAGTAATTTGTGCACAAAGATCACCATGCAAAGGAAATTTGTTCTGGACCTGATTTCTGCATATTAGGAATAATTTGGAAGAAGTATAACCTAGCATTAGAGGATTTAATAATTTTCAACTGCTCCAAACCAGTCAAGGGGAGACACAATTTGGGAAGTAAAACAGGTTGTTGTGTTCAGCATGCCAACCAGAGAAACTAGCTGAAAAATCCCTCTCTGTTCAGTTTTCACATTTTGGAGTTGAGCAAGCATTACCACACTCAATTTTACACCCACCTGTAATATGTCATCATTATGAAAATTCCACTTTGACCACCTTCACTGCTACCCAGGAACCTTACTTTGGTAATCCTTCACAGTGTCTTACAGACAGAGCCTGCAAAGGCTGCAAAAGTCACCTACAGCACTGCTGTGGTCTCAGGCAGCTAGCAACTATATTGTTGTCTGTTTCTTTACAGCTTAGTTTAAGTCTAGCCCAAATATATGTACCAGCTGAAATGGCACCTCTGAGTTGCAGCCTAAGTATATTCTAAATTAAGATGTGTTTAAATAAATACTGAAAATCAGGATGGTTCCTTAATGAATCCAGAAAGCAACTTCTGCCTTGGTAAATTAGAAGGACCCAATTAGAAGGATTAGCAAGCTCTAGGAATTGTATGAAGATTAGCTGAAAATAAACACAGTAAGTCTGCTTTTCTCTAATATCACATGTGGAAAACCGTACTGTTCAGTAAATGTAAAAACCTAAGCCCTTCACTAAAATACTGGGGGAAATCAAACAAAAATTACAGCAGCAAGGACTTGAATGGTCAATGCCTTGTCCTGCTTTTAGCATTAGACAGTGAACTTGGCTGGTCTGATATTCAGCTGGATTCAGCAGTCATTCAACCAGATTGTGGTGCAAACAATGTGTGTTTCCATGAAATGAGGTAAATTCAGGGAAATCTGAAGAGCTATGTTATGTGGAAATTTGAACTAGAAGATCACTATAATCTCTTCCAGCACAACATTCTGTCTTCAAAAGCTTAGCCAGTTGCCTTACGCATCACTGAACTCAAGGCCTGCAACAGAGCTCATTTAGGGGATGGGTAAATCTTTTAATTAATCTCAATAGGCTTTGGATGAGGTCCTAGCAGAAACTGTGATTCAGCAGCTTATCTAGGAAGGAAGAAAAAGTCTGTTTTATCAGTCACAGTGAGTGGACAAGAATTACAGTGAATACTAAAAATAGGTGGGTGGAAGATCATTCATGGTAGCAGGAGGGCACATTCCTTGCTTGGATGTAAGACTGAAGAATTTGTGTTTGCTGGAAAGTACTGACAAGAGCATAGGATATAAAGCTCTCACAGAAGTACTCAGTAATAACACTTCTGATGCTGTTTCTGATGATGGAACGTGTCACAATGTTTTACACTACACTGACGATGGGTGTGCCATGCACTGAAACTTGCCCTGAGCTATAAGGGTGGAGCTTTATGAAAATATGGTCTGCACTGCAATTAGGATCTTTTTTTCCTAGTAGTTGAAGGCATCTCATTTGGTGAAAAATGTTATTTGCCAACTCTCTTCCAGCTTGAGGTGTTACTGCAGGCAGAGTGGGCATGATTTACCTGGTCAAATATGGACTGTGCATTTGTCTACAACTAGTTTACATTCACTAGACAGACAATGGAGTGAAGTAGGCACTCTTCAGAACAGATCTATGACTCATTGAAATACCAGCATTTGAATAAACAGACATTCAAATGTGGCCTTCTAAACAAATCAAATGAATACCATTCTTAAAAGCACCGATTTCTATTAAATTTCTAAACAGGAAGTCAAAACAAGTAGTTGAAATATGTTGCTATCTCCAGAGCATATAAAATGACTATAGCTTAAGAGTCTTCATTGAGTATTCAGTGAATCAAACCTAAAGATAGACATTAATTTCGATAAGCTTTGGATCAGGGATACCTATTTGAAGGTATCACATTTTATTTCTATTTGTTCAAGGACTGGCATAAGAACAAGTAAGTAATGTCCAAATAGGAGTAAACCTTCCTCTTTGTTAAAAAAAAAAAATCATAGAAAGATCTTATTATCTCAGAAATATATACTTATATTTTCATAATATTTTAATTTTAAAATACCTGTATAAATTTTAAACATACCCATAAAAATATGTGATCAAATCTGTAAATACTATATTATCACATTATATGTAATACTATATATGGGCTTTGAAAAACCCCAACAAAGTAAAGCACCAGTTTTTAGGAAAAACACTAAATATGTAAGGACATCATGGTTAAGGCTTCATGGGATTTTGAGAGATTTATTTTTAAAAATGAGATTCTGAAAAAAAAACCAAGAAGTAAAGGAGGAATGGAAAAGTTATACTATGGGAAATGTGGAAGTCTGAGGAGCAAATCTACAAATGATGCTTGTAGTTCCTCTCCAGCAAAGATAGTCCTCAGTTACCAAGTTTCCTGACCCTTTTGAACTAACAAAGCAGTGCAGAAGGACCATAATGGAATGAAAATGAGGACGTGTCCCCTGGTTTTCCCAGAACATTAGCTCTCCACAGTTGACGGATCTCACAGAACTGTAATGGATTGCTGTAAAATGACCCTGTGTTCTTGTTGCTGATATGCTGAAGGTCCTTCAAAGTGCAAGTGAATGGAGTAGTTGTAACAGGTTCCATGTGTAGCTGAATGTTCAAATTTCCTCTGCAGGCCGCCTCAAGGTAGACTCTTGCCTTTACAGAAATCAATGGCACTGAAATCATTACCTTCAGTGAGCTCGGGATGCAAAATTGTATCCTCCACCTCGCTCAAATCTGTGTAACTTTGTTAAAGAAATTAGGTGGTTTTTTCCATTATTTGTTGCATTTAGGCCCTTGATTTTGATTGATATAATGAATCCTATCTGATACATACATGGAGAACATTTAGGAAGCAGGCTCATGTAATGCCTTTATTATATTTTAGAATTTTTCTCTGATTGTAGATTGTTCAACCATACAGTAGGGGCATGTTAAAACATGAACAAACATGCTGTTTCTATGAAAGTGAGAGAAGATAATAACTTTTACAAATGGTAGAAGATAATAACTTTTACAAATGGTGATAAGTTGTCTTCAAAAATCTGTTTTCCTAAGGCAGTATTTTTTACAATTGCATGTGATGATATTCCATTTACAAGCTTCATTAATCATTTTACCTTAACTGTCTATTCCCTTTGCTCTCTGAGCATTTTCAAAAGGTCAGTGAAACTCTTCCCTGTTGCAAATACTGCTGAAACAGCCAAGAAAAACCTTATTTTTATTAAATAATTTCACATGAATTAACACTGTTTTATTTTAAAGAAGGTAAGAATTCCCCGAGGATTCAATTATCTCAAACTATAGCCTATAATTAGACTGTAAATTTAAATTACAGGGTTTTGAAAAGGAATTCCTAAAACCAATGTTTCCATAATGTCACAGACTAGTATATCACAGCACTCTGGAGTACATGCATTCACACATTGTAACATCACTTTAAATTAAGGACATAAAATCTGACAGATATTTTAATAAATGTGTGTTTTTGTAATAGCTATTTGTGACATTCATCTACCCGTAAAATAGGGAACGTTAGTACAGCAGTCTGTTTTATAGACCAGTGTATCCCTGTAGGCAGAGGCAGCTTCCTTTCAAAAGGAGACTGTAGACAAAACTCATTTCCCACATTTTACACAGAAGTAAGTTAAGGTGTGAAGACAGTGCCCTAAACCACCAGACTAAAGAGATGCATATTTTAATTAATCAGATAGAGAAGGCTGGGAGGGACCTCCATGACACTTTCATAGGTGGGGATCTATTGGAGAAAAGTGTAAGAAGAACTAATGGTCAGGCAATTAAGGTCAATCAAATGCAAATTGCGAGATGAGGCACATACTATCAACAGATGTTATCTTCCTGAACACACTGCTAAAGGGTCATTTTACATAAAAATACTTATTTTTATGTCTTCCTATCAAACCTCAGTGGCTTTCCAAAAGTCTAAACCAAGGAATTAGGCTAAATAGAGGGTCAACTTGCTGAAATTCTGTACTCCATGACATACAGAAAATCAGGGCAGGGGCTCTCCAGGCAGCTTGATGAAAATCTGTCAGGTTGCTCTTGAGTCAAGGGACCAAAATCATACTCAGAGATTAATGCATCCCAGAAAGGACAGAGCAGGGATCTGTTCCCAAGGAAATCAAATAGAATTGTCAAGAGCAAGATTCAAATAGAATTGTCAAGACCAAGATGCTATCAATGGTGTAGACTATACTATTTCAGTCCTGGTTTCCTCCATCTTGTCACATCCAGAAAAGGTCAACACCAGGAAAAAAAAAAAGAAGAGGGGATTAGAAGCAGTGGTTAAAATGAAAGGTTTTGTAGGATATGATCTCTTGCTGGACAGCTTTTTTTCTTTCTAAAAATAAAGCCCAAACTTTCCATTTAGAAATTGGTCAAAAGCTAAAACTGTGATGTTTAAGTTTAGTTTGTTCTTTTTATTTAATCTAAAAATAAAGAGAGATCTTTTCCTTTCCAACCAATGACAGTGTAGTATCAAGGAAAAATAGAATAGATGCATGTAGACATTAATTACGTAGGTAAGATGCCCCAGAAACTCCATTCTATTTTAGATGACATCTCTTTGACAATCACATAACATGAGAGTAAACTCCACGTTATGCAAGTTGTCCCTTACAGAATCAGTTTCTGTAGAAGCTAAAATGGCTTCTATAGACAGAGCAATTAAGAATTATTTTAAAAGTTCACTCAAGCTATTTATAAAACTTGCACAAAACCTTGCATTTAGTTTAGACACAGGTAAATACCAGCTATCTCTCCCTGTGGATTAACTCTTACCACCTACTGCCTCCAGGAAAGGAGGGAGGGTGAGGAGTCCGATCTCAGTGATTAAGAAGGAACTTAGTAAAGGTTTTATGTTTCAAGTCACCAAATAAGCCAAAGTCTAAATAAACTTAGCCCTTGAGTAATGCCACTATAGAGTATTCATTCACACTGTCCAAAAAGCAACTGTTTGTTCCTTTGCCAACCACCCAGAGCAGCAGTCATGTTTTAAATGAAGAGGGTGTGGGCCCAAGAGCTACATCTTTCCAAACCTTGCCGTAACAACCAAATATTTGGACATTGCTGTCATATGTCTGAAATGCGTCCTATATTGGACAACTTTCTAAGGCCTCCTAACCATGCTTTTAGGCTAAAGATTTACCCTGTGATTTTGCTGACCACTAACAGCAGTTCTGCGAGTTTCTTTTCTTTTCTTTTTGTACTTTAGCAGTAATTTACTTTGGGTATTAAAAAGATAAATGAACTATATTTAAAATACCTAGTGCACATGATGTTTTTTACTCCTGAGATGTGTTGCAAGATCACAAAAACACAGGAAAATTCAAAGCAGAGGACTCAGGCGGTTGTCTAATCTAGCCTGCTGTTCCAAGCAGGGTGAGCAATGAGGTCAGAAAACATTTCTCAGGACTTTATACAGAAAGGTCTTGACAACTGCCAAGGGTTGAGACTGCAAAACCTGATGGCTGGATGATACAGAGCTCAGGAGTTTGCAATTACTTTCTTACTGTGTCTGAAACAGCTCTTAAAACTTTCCAACTGCACTTTACGTATGCTTAGCTGCAATGCTCATACATTTTCATCTTAATCAACACAATGTAAACCACAACCAGGTTGCTATTTGAATGACTGCAGTAATTACTGTTACCTCGTTTCCCCTTCTCTAGTAAACAGAAATTTTGACAACAGGACAAACAGCTCTTACACATATAAAATGCATGATACAAAATGTAGAATGTGACTTGGTCGTAAGGAAGCAGAGAGTCGCTCTCTCAGCAAGGTATGGCATTATGATAATGTGTGGTGCACTAGAAAGAGCTCTGAGTGAGCAGGTACAAAGGATTATGTGATAGGCACCAGGCCATGATTCAATCTAACTGGTACTCAAAGTGTACCTGGCCAGGCTGTTCCAAAAGTCATCCTGAGAAATGTGGATGTGTTGAAACCAACTGAGTCACGTCAGGATTTACTCCCTGACATGTGCCACAAAGAAAGTAGAGATATATTTTATATCTATCTTAAAAAATTATAGCCTTTGAAGATTGATGTTCCCCAGTAAATAGAGAGGAAAATACTTTTAAGGGTATTTAAAGAACATATAAAAATTATGAAAGACTGCAGAAGACTTTTCCATACTAGTTTCCCTGCTATTTGAAGTGTAGGATAAGATAAAAACCAAACCTCATGAAGGAACTGAGAGTTCAAAAGGGGTATATAGCTAAGAATTTTAAAGGCTGAATTTAAAATTATATATCACTTTTCAAATCCGGAGGTGGAGTGACAGCTGTTATGTCATACACCAAAATCTTCGTGGGTTTAACAACTGTAGGATAACCTGGGAAAAAGTCCCAGAGATGTCCTGCAGCAGGCAAGGACATGGAGACAATCTGAGGAGGGAAAAGACAAGGGCTTTGCAAAGGCTCCACCACTCCACAGCAGGATGAGGCTGGGCTTGCAGTGGGGTGCCATAAACTCCCACGATGTTGGCATCTCTGAGGGATGGTTGGCTTCCATAGCCAGAGAATTCCTAGCAGCTTCTATGCCCTGTCATCATTCACAATGTAGCACATCAAGAAGCTGCATAAAGGGTCCTCAGCTGCAAATGACTCATCTGAGACAGTATGAGCACTGCTGTACAACTAGATTCAACATTTTAAAATGTGCACAGGGAGAGGTAAGTATTTACTGGAAATTTGTAAAAAAAAGCATTTCTTCTCAGAAAGATCATAAACGTAAAACCATATCCATAGTATATAATTCAGCTGTGGAACTCCTTGTCACAGGGAACATGGATGCTGAATTTTACATGAATTCAAAAACAGATGGCATAACTTCTTGTCTGACAAATATCTAGATGACTACTGAGTACAGAGGTACCACATCCTGCTCAGGAAGAGCCTGAGTCACCAATCAATGTATTGAGAGACTATTCAGAGGATGTATGACCCTATGTTCGGTCTGTACAGGTCCTTCCCTCAGCATTTGCTATTGACTGCAGTGAGAGACGGGGCACTGAGGGAAATGGAATATTGATATGACAGACTACAGCTATCCCTATGTTTTCATGAGCCCATTGATAAAAGAATTGCACTTCTTAGTGAGCTCTCCAACATCCTTTGGTAATCCATACATCCACAATGATGCATTTAAAGCTATTAACCCAGCAAATACAGAACTCATCCACAAGGATATTCATGGCTTCTATAGATAAGAAAACAACTGTAGTTAAAAAGAAAGAAGATTCCACAAAGTCCCAGTGCCCTGTCTTGCCTGAGGTTCATTATTCATTGCAATTACTAAATGTTGATGACAGAGGAGAAATATGAGTCCATGTTTCCAGGTATAGATGAGTGTCCTGAACAGAAGCCGCTTCTTTAATAGGAAATGTCCAGCAGCATTGCCACTCCCGTTTGTTTTAGGAAGAATACCCATAAATAAGGGAAGCCTAGACATTAGGGTTGTCTGTACTTCCCATCTCTACTTTCACTGGCTACCACAACACTAGAATTTAAGCAATACAAAGACTAAGCCACTTCTCTGAATCTAGTTGAGCATTGCCATATAACCCAGTGCAGTATTTTGTAGAGAACACAATACACTCTTCCTTTCTTCCATATGAAGGCAATGTTGCTGAGGAAAGTCCCAAGCTTTCTGCTGCCATGACCAATGTCAAAAACTGAACAGCATGGAGTGCCTCTGCTAGCAAACAATAAGAAAAGCAAGCAGGATGAATATCTTCCCCCCCAGTCCAAACCCCCAGGCAAGACTATCCATGGTGACAGGGAGCCCTGAGGCATTTGCAGCAGACAGAATATTTCCAGACAGATGAAAACACATTGTACTGCCAGAGCCACATAAGCCTCTTCTGATTTGGTCAGCATCATCTTATGCATGATTTAGTAATGACTTTGTATTCAGTTTTACGACAGGAGAACTGCACAGCTCAAGGCATCCTAATTCTTTTCCTATTTTGATTGACTGTAACTTGCGTTCTTGTGGGAAACCCAAAACATTTTTCCTTGAATGCATGTGCATATTTTTTTCTTGTCCAGACAATCTGATACCTTAACTTTATATTCTTCCATTTTGTAAATTATCATTCTAAAATATAAACATCCATGTTAGGAATTTACAACATAAATATATTGTATACTGTACTGCATATAAGGAGACTTTGACAAGTTTAAAAGTAGATATTTCAATCTTCACTCTTTGAACTTTGCTTATATTACTTTCAGTTATTTAAGAATAACCAAGTGGTTCTTATATTGTGAATACAAGCTATATTTCTCTGCTCCTTTCTTCTGTATATCTTGAAAAAAAAAGATTGCAAAAGTCAGAATTTTTAAAAAAGGTATCAATAAATAAGGGTATCTGGTGATAGTTATTTTTAAAAGACTGAAAAAAGGTGAGAACATAGCAACAACTTCTTTATTATATCCTATAAAAATCTCCTGACAGAAGAGACATTATTTTACTTTGAGGAAATACTGCAACCTAGATTAGCATCACTGATATATATTCTCTGTCCACCTTCTTCATCTTCTAAGCCATTGAGTACAGGTAGTGCTAATCAGTCTGAAATGTGTTCCTACATCATCACATGAGAGCTTGCCCAAAGGAGCCGTGGCACAAGAAACAAAGATGGATTTTCTCGGAAGACCCAGTACCATCCAAGGTTTCTTTTCCAAACAGGACTTCAGAGGAAAGAGCGCCATCTGGTGCTTTATATGAGACATGCTGCAGCGTCTCTTTTCAGCTTGATGTGAAATGTCAGGATGGGATTTAGGGAAGGAAGTGCAAACCTCTGCTGTTTTCCCCTCTCATGCTGAGTCGTCAGATGACAAGGGAAGCAGGGTGCTGAGCAGTGCTGTCCACCACCTCCGCAGCCTAGCACAGAGCACAGCTGCATCCAGCATTTAAAGTAACTAGGGCAAAAGTGTTTGAATACAGACAAGTGTCCTTTTTAGAAATAAAAATAAATAAAGTCAGAAAATACTTCAAATCCTCTACATCAGGGCTTCATCACAACTGTGACATAGCCTGTCAGAGCAGAGCAACAACCAGCAGTGCCTGGTAGGCTGGGCAGAAAAAAAACATGCCTGTTTCCATATAGCTACACACAAAGTCCGCCTTCAGGGAATAAGGAATGATGTGTTTATCTGCTGTGACAAAAGCAATGTACCTTACACACTCCTGAATCTGTGTTTATGGGTGTCACCTTTTGACTGTGGGGCTGCAGCCTCACAATCAAGGTGCTTTTGCTGTAGTGTGTCACTAAGTGAGAAAGATTCACTCAACAGTGAGGCTCTAAAAGATCTAAGAAGGAGGCAACGAGGCAGAGAAAACCACACTCCTTGCTATTGCAAGAGTGTAGGTACATTTAAGAAACAACTGCCTTGGGGCGAAGAAACAAGAGAGGTAAACAAAAAAGGAGGTGCCTAGGAAAAGCTTCATCTATCACTCCAGTCCCTGCAGCCCTTCATCTTCCCTGTGTTATTATGAGAGGAGTCTATGGAGAGCTTCAGGTTCAGCCCAGGATGGAAGTGGCCATACTCATGATCTTGTGCATGCTGCACACAGTCCTGGTCCATATATGCCTAGACTTCCTTCCTCATGGGCTGGGTGCTAGTGCACTGGGATCTCTCTTGGTGGTACGTACAGAAAGGCCAGGAAGAGTACAGCATGTGTGGAATGCAAAGCTGGAGTCTTTGGGTACTACAAACCAAATCTCCACGTCTCATAAAATGTTGAAAAATATGTTTGATGTGTGCTTTGTCAGAATAAGGTAATTGGTTTTCTTTCTGTAATTTTAGCTCTAAGAATGGCTTCCAGGTAAGTCTGGCTCACAGAAAACATTTAGGCTAAGTTTCAGAACAAGAACAGAAGCCCTGGTTTACTCCACATGTTCACGCAGATGTGGATTCTGAATGACCAGCACACAGCCACAGACATTCTATTAGTACTTGCAAACTCAGTATATCTCACTTGTTCAACAATGTAATTGAATAATCTGCCAGGAATCTTTTTGCGTTCTTCCATTTTCCAGTATGCAGAATTTTCCAGGCAGTTACTTACACATCAGTAGGATGGCACAGGCATCTAAGTAAAGCCAAGGCATTCAGTGGATGGACTGGACCATGAGGATTGTCAAAATGACTCAGTACTCTGTCCTGGCAAGGGCACAGATGAGTGGAGAAGGCTCCCATGTAAGAGCCTGTAAAACTTAAAGGCCTCTGCTCTATTGTTAGCTCTGACTGAGGCTGAAATCCACTGATTCTGAGAGAAAAGGCTCTATTACAAATTCTTTGATGCTTATTAATTTATACTGGCGCATTTTTACATGAATTTGGTAAACTAGAGCACCTTCCCTATGAAGACAGGCTGAGAAAATTGGGGCTGTTCATCCTGGAGAAGAGAAGGTTGTGTGGAGGTCTCACAGCAACCTTCCAGTTTCTGAAGGGGATTCTTCAATGGGAATTGTAGTGACAGGACAAGGAGTAGTGGGTACAAATCGAAAGAGGAGAAAGTTAGGTTAGGTATTAGGATGACACTTTGAGGGTGGTGTGGTACTGGAACAGGTTGCCCAGGGAGGCTGTGGATGCCCCGACCCTGGAGGTGTTCAAAGCCAGGCTGGATAAAGCCTTGAGCAACCTGCTCTAATCGGAGGTGTCCCTGACCACGGTGGTTGGGATGAAAAGGCCTTTAAAGTCCATTCCAACGCCTTAGTATTGTATGATTCTGTGATTTTAAAGCCTCAGCGCAGGCACCGGGCACTGCACACAGAGAGGACAGGGGCGCTGCTCTGCAGACACCCCGTCATTGTCACGCGAGCACTGCGGTGTCTGCAGACGGGCACGGCCGCACCCACGGCCACGGCCACGCCTGCCCCCGGCCCCGCCCCGCCTGTGGGCGCGGCCCCGGCACTCGGCGGGGCGGAGGGAGCGCCCGCCCTCACTAAAGATGGCTGCCGGGGGCAGCCGGCCAGTAGCGCAGCGCTGCGGGTGAAGCCGTTTCCGCCCGGTAAGGCCCGTCACGTGACCGCCGGGGGCTGCGGCCGCCGGTGCTCGGCGGGGCAGAGCGGGGCGGGCCCTGACCGGGGCTGAACCGAGCCGGGCCGCAGCGGTGGCGCCGGGCGGTGTGTCCCTGGTGGCGCTGCGCGGTCCGGGTGTCAGCGGCGAGATGGAGCCCGAGGAGGGAGAGGACCGCACCCCGTTGCTGCAGGAGGCCCAGCCCGGCACGGGTGAGAGCGGCCGCAGCCGGCCCTGTGCGCGGCGTCGCGTTGCCATGGAGCGGCGGGGCCCGCAGACACGGCCCCGGGCGCTGACCCTGCGGCGCTGTCTGCCGCACACACCTGCCCTCGGCTCCCTGTCCTTGCGGTGACGGCAGGCGCGGAGCTACAGCCCAGATGCCCGCCCGAGTGCCAAAGGCTGCGAGGTCGTGGCAGAACGTCATTTTTAGGCAGAGTTAAGGTTAACTGCTTGCTATGGAAGCGTGGAGAGGAGGCAAGGTGGGAGGAAGGAGGCACGAAGGTGGTTGTACAGAGGAGGCTTGTTACGGCGCCAGGGCTTAGCAGCAGCGCTGCTGTGTATTTAGGGGGTTGTCTGTGCTGCTTTGTTTCCCAGAATGTACAAACTGTAAAAGGATTTTTAGTTTCTTCAGCATGCCGTGCAGAGATGCACTAACCAGCTTAAGCAAATGTATAACTGCATCAAGGGGAGCTGCTAACTAAATTACTTTATAAAAGTGACAGGAGAGAAATTTGAGTTCAGGTCTTACTAAAGCAATATGTTCTTAAGTTTGCATAATGCATCAGGCTCCGACTGGAGGTGGTTCACCTCACCCACAAGGAAAAATACAGCAACTTCCTTTAACTGCCGTGCAACTTGCAGCACAGACCTATTTTTTAACTGCAGTTTAAGAACCTTCTTCAATTATAGCTACAGTACCCCAAAACATGCCCCTGGAATCAGAATTAATCATAGATGTAGGACCGAAGACTGCTAGTCAAGGTAAGACCTTGAACACAATAGTTAACTGCTTTAAACTTTAGGGTCATGAATGTCTGTGTGTCTGATTATATCAATCTCCTGAAGAGGTGGGTCACTGAAACACATCTGGAATCTTCCTCATTCTTCTGTTCTGTTAACCTGATCTAAATATTCTCAGGTATTGAAAATGCACCTAGTAGAATGACAGGGAAGCAATAATTTAGTAGTTATTTGTTTCAGGCTTTCAGATCTACATGTTTGTTAGGGTTTTATAACAAAGAATTTACAGTTGAAAAAAAAAATCTGACATTAGCGACCTTAAGTTCTTGCACATCTGTTTTGTGGAGCTTGCTCTCCAGACAAGGTGTATACCAGTAAGAATCTTGTGGAGGAAGAGAAATGGATGTTCCAGTTAATCTGCATTTCTAAGAAAGGGTTTACATCATCAGTGTGATATTCAGCCTTTTGTTATTATTGTCTAACCGCAACAAATGCAAGAAGTGGAATGGTTAAATAATTTTACCTGTATTTATATTCCTTATTTTAAGCTATATGATTATACATTTTTTATTTAAGACAAATTGCTTTTTAAACAACAATAAAGGACAGCAAAGCTGCTTAACTAGTTTTTGTGCAGTAAGTACTTCCTGTTCTTGGTGCCTATTGTTTTTAAAGTAAGCAATAAAATCTTGGCTGCTCTCCTTCATGTCATGTAAAAATCCAGTATGCCTTTTTCAAATGCTGATGAGGCAGGAGTTGCAATTACTGCAAGTCTGGAAGGGGTTTTGCATATTTATACAATAGTTTAATTTATTACTCATTTACTAATTGAATGTAGCAAATACAACATCTCTGTGTCATTTTAACAACTTGTATAGCCATAATGAACTTCACATAAAGTTTTTCAGGGTTATAGACTTCAAAACTGGGAAAATTCTACTAATTTCATGGAAAACAGTCTTGCCGAAAGACTTTCTTGGTGTCCCCATTGAAAAGTAAAATTGCATACGCTCGTTCCTTGTTTCAGGGAAGTTACTGGGAAGGGGAAAGTATCTTGTTAACTTGACCACATGGCACTGCTCTTTGTTTATTCCTGTGGATCAGAGAATCCAGTCAAGTGACATATCAGATGAAGCTCCAGTGCAGTCCTGTTGTTCATAGATGTACTTGTTCTATTCATCATTTGAATTCTGAATAGTCAGAGCAAGAAGAGATCACTGTAGACTGATGTAATATCTGTAGGTGCTGATTCCCAGCCTTCTTGGAGTTTCAGACATCCAGGTTATAAAATTTTCCATAAGCACCATAGTTCCTTTGCAAGAGGGGAAACTTAACCCCATTACTTGTAAATTCAGCAGATTCTTCAAGTAGTTCCTCAACAGTTTGGCATTTCTACTCAGTAGGTTTCAGACATTCCCAGTTTATGAAGAGTATCTGCAGAGCTTTAAACTGTTATACCTCAAGTATGATCTCTGCCAATTGCTGCTGTGTACTACTGCAGAAGGAAGTCAATAACCATGTTACAGTGCAAACTGTATATGTCTGATATCTGTGTTTAAACAGCCTGCAGAGTCAACTTAATGTCACAGTACGGATTTTATGCTGAATCTTAAGACTCATTTTCCTTTGTCATTGTGTGGTGAATGCCAAGAAGGCCCTGCTGGGCAACTGGGAAACTGTTACTGTTTCACAGTGTGTGCCATTCCTCTTTCTGGTAGTTTTCTCTGGCAACTGTCAGCAAATGCATATTCCCTTATAAGCCAAGTCACAGAAGGAAACCTTGTCCTAGAGAACAGCCTGAAATCTCAATGACTGTTCTTTACCACTGCTTTAAGAGTATCTCTTTTTCTTGAGCCATTTTTGTGTATATGACAGACTTCCCATTGATTTGGGTTTGTTTTTTTTTAAAAGTGTGAAGTTCTACTTTGGATAAGTCTTACAGGATTTTGGAGAGGAGTTTTGAAACTATGTTTCTAAATCCATTTCCCCAGACCACACACTACACTTCCGTTAAAGTCCCTATTCTTGTGCGGGTAGCTGCCAGTTGTCTAAACCAAGATTGCATTTGTTTTCCACATAAGTCCAAAAGTGGGCTTTTTTTATTTTTTTTAACACACTCAGCTGTTTTCCCTATTGAATAAACCCCTTAAGGCAAATTAGCTTGTCTCCTTTCCTATTTTTTCTCTTACCCAAAAATTTGCGAGAGCGTTAGTAAAAGCTGCTTATCAGTGGTTCTTACTTTGTTAGGTTCTGTTAAAACAAACATTTTTTCATTTGCTCTCATTTCAGTCCCTGCATGCTGCTCAGCTCGCTATAACCTAGCACTCCTGGCCTGTTTTGGGTTCTTCCTCCTGTATGCATTACGTGTGAACCTAAGCGTTGCTCTGGTGGATATGGTAGAACCTAACATGAGCTTAGCAAAGAATACGACTTCCAATGTGTGTCCAGACCATTCTTCCACCATAAATGTTCCTCGCAACACAACGGTGAGGTCTCAAACATGTTGTCTGTAATGTAGCATGTTAAAGTGGTTTTAGTAGAAATCTGTGATAGATAGAATCATACTTGGGTGGCAAGAGAACAGGCTGCTTTTTACTGGATGGCCTTTTCAGTAGTTCTTTTAAAGTTATTCTGAAAATACTAGCTTTAAAATGACTAGCTAATTTAGAAGTGCTGTGCTCAGGGTCAGGTTTTTTATGTACCTCCTTCCTGAGCAATTCTTTAAAAATTGACAAATCTGCTATGACTCACTGTTTTATATGCCAGTGATCAACTGTTCCTGTTATATCTGCATCAGAGCTCACATCACTGTCCATAATTGCCTGTTCTTCATACAGTCATAATGGCATAAAATTTCATTACAAATTAGCATGTAATATTTTACTTTACTTCTTTGATCTCTTTCCCAGAGCATGCTTTTTGTCTTTATATCTTTTGTCTCTGACTTCCCTTCCAGTAATCCTTAAAATCACATTTCTTAATTGAACTCTTGGAGATGAAAAGAAAGCCTTAAAAAAAACCCCAACTTTGTGAATTTGGAGTTGCATAGATCTCATCTTACAGCTGAAGTTATTAATGAGCACTCTTGCCATCTTCCTGCTTATTTTGTTTGCTTGTTTAGAGATCATTTATTATTTATCACTAACTTCATGGTAAGATTCTGTCTCATCGCTTCTGTGAAATCTATGCTGCTCATTTAGATGCTTAAAAATTCATAATCACTTTATTGGGCAACAGTTCATATCTTCTTGCTGACTTTCTGTATAGCTGCACACTCCTTATTTTGGTCATCTTCACTTTAATTACTTTGATAAACTTATCTTCCCTCTGTTGTGCTTATCCCATTATTCCACCTACCCTTGGGAGTCCTGTCCTTGGCTGCTCTCTTTCTTTGTATTAAATTTAAGCATCTTTCTCTCGTTTGGTTTTTTGTCCATAAATTTTTTGCAGGTAAAGCCATTTTGTAGAGTGTGACAGAATGTCCACTCTGTGATACAGAAGTGGGATGTGCACTCAGGCAGACTATGTAGTCTGTATCTGTCACTTAACCCAAGCTGCATGGAACTCAGAAAGGGAGAACTGCCTGAGCACTTAAGTTTCATGTTGTGATCATTTTCATGCTTGGTCTAGATTTGTCTGAACACACTATAAGCTACGGGAATTAGCTTTTAACACAACTTTGATTGCAGTATAGATGTGTGTAGAGGAAGGAGACTTAGGGAGTAGGCCATGAAAAATTTGAAACTCAGTTATAAAGGACTAAATGATGGATCAACACTATATAAAATATGGTCAGAGAAACTGCTGTTTTGAACTTGCTGCATTTTGTTGCTTTTTTTCTCTTTTTAGGGGGAAAAGTATTCTTGGGATGCTGATACTCAGGGATGGATCCTTGGTTCTTTTTTCTATGGCTATATCATTACGCAGATTCCAGGAGGATATCTTGCAAGCAAAATTGGAGGGAAGCTTTTGCTGGGATTTGGCATCCTTGGTACCTCTGTATTTACCTTGCTTACTCCCTTAGCTGCAAACTTGGGAGTTGGCTACCTCATAGCTGTCAGAGCCTTGGAAGGACTGGGAGAGGTAATTCTTTTTCTCTGTGTAACTTGAAAATGTATCTGAATAAATTGTAGTGATTAGACTGTGGGTGTTGGTATCGTGGATTAGTGTATGGATTGTATCATTATGAGTGACTTCGGGTTTTTTGAATAATTAAAATATTTGCACTGTATTTTAGCTTAAGCTTTTCAAATGAGAAAAAAAGATTTATTTGTAAGGACACTTGGGCCAAAACTAGAGTTACCCCTTAACATTTTTCAGACACCAGGACCTTGAAAGAGTATTGTTTGTATTGTTGCTTTTCCAGTATATACAGAATCAAAAGCAGGAGAAATTAATTCTGCCTTCTTACTCTTATGCTTTGCACACTTTTTATTAATAGTTTCTTGCTAAACCAGAAACTTTACAGCTTGTACTACTGCTTTTTAATGAAATATGCTTTGCAACATGTAAAGTTGAAGGGAGTTCTGAAATGCTTGCATTTCAACAGAATGAAATGTTTTCTAGGGTGTTACATTCCCAGCTATGCATTCAATGTGGTCTTCTTGGGCTCCTCCACTGGAACGCAGCAAGCTCCTTAGTATTTCATATGCAGGTGAGAAATTCCCACGCTGGTAATGGGATTATACATTTTTATTGCAGTAACAGGGAGGATTGACTTAAATCAAAGGGATTTATATTATAAATTTTAATCGGCATTTAATCCAGAAAGCATAACATTAAGTTAAGACTTGCTTTGCATTTGTTATCTTCATTTCTTCATGGCTTTTATAACCCTGAGAAAAGGTATTGGTCTGCAATGAAGTATGAAACTTCAGGCTAACTTTGGGATAAAGTGGTGTAAAGAGTTACTGTGAAGTGGATTAAGAGAAGATTCTGTAAATAAAAGAGATTTAATATTAGGAACAAAAAAGCTGGGGCAGTCACAGGATAATGATGTTTGGTTGATTGGTTTTGGAGGCTTATTTAAAAATGGTTTTGGAGGAACTTAGGGAAGAAAATATCCAAGGTCCCAGATAGTGCTAGAAGAGCTCCTTATCAAAGTCCAGTACTCCCAGACCAGATTTTCTTAGACGTTCTATGCCTGGAAGGTGTAATGTTTGATATGAAATTTACTTTTCGAAGACATTTGGTGTTATACAGGATTTTTGATTTAGCAGAGTGATACAGAATGTACTGAAAGTACAGTACAAATGTAAGTTCACACTTAGCAAAATATATCAATTGTAATACATGTTTGGGTTGAAGGCAGCTTTCAAGTCTTTTTTCTCTTGGAAATTCTGTTGTTAGTTGTTTTATAGTTTGTGTTGGGCTGACTCATGTATTCACTGCCCTCATGTTGGTCTGGCTAACTCAGGGAGACAGTCACACTTTTGAGGAACTGAATGAGGAGAAAGACTTATAGCATCAGCTGATCCATTCGACTGACCTAGCTGCTTATCTAAAACAAAGGGCACCCTCTGATCCCCTTTGTGTTGAGATAAAAGTCAGCTTCTTTGCAAGAGCTGTGGTTGGTCACACCCTGCACTATTCTCTGAGCTTAATGGACACATTGCTCTTGCCCATGTCCACTGAGCCTTCTTGCATCTCAGGGGTTTATTGATCAGTCACATTGCTCAATGCAGTATTTGTGGGGCAGGTGAAACACATAGGTTTCTTAACTTGCTAGTCTAAAGTGATATTATTTATTTGAGGATGAAAAAGTTTTCTATTCAGTTAATGGAGTGATGGTTTTCTTTGGTCACTCTTGTTAGTATGAATTGTTACAACGTTCCTATTCAGCCTGGGTTCATCAAGAAGACAGAGCTGTACCATGTAAAAACTTCAGCTACAGGTTTTTAAGCCACTCTAGTGACTCACTTGTGCCAAGAGGAATGAAGCCTTAATCCTTTTCTCCCCCATATTTCTTACTTCCCTCCTAGTCAAGCGCCCAGTTCCTTTCTTTTTTGCTATTTTGGGCACTCATCAGACCTGTCAGTGAGCCACTTTAAACCACCCAATGTAGCAGAAACCTTTTTCCTCTGTTTTTTTGTTTTGTTTTGTTTTTGGTCTGTGGGTTTTTTTCCTGTATCTTTTCTGTCTTTGTACTGTATTAAATCTGCTTTGGAAGAAGTGAGACCTATCACACAAGTTAAGCAGAGAGCCTCTGCATTTAGCAATTGGGAGTGTTTAAACTGCCCTATTTTATTTTGTGAACTATATGCCAATGTAGTGGTTGAGAAGAGTCTGTGGCCTTGAACAGACAATTGTTAGCAGTCATGGGTGGATAAGGCATCTTGAGTAAACTTGACAGACTGTTGTTTTTCTGCCCTGTTGGCAGTCATGTGGTCTGCGGTTAATTTAATCATGATCGTGTTGATTTTCTGAGAGAACATATGACTGAAGTTATATGTAGTTGTTATTTTGATTTATATTTTGCATGACATATGTGGTTTTGTTGTTTGTAGTTGAAACCGTCTGACTCAAATAAAATTGCTGTTTCCATGAAGATGAAATATTCTGCATGCATATTCTAGGTCACCAGAATATCAAAATAATCTAACGTTTTTTGAGTTGAGATTCAGTTTGGAGAAGTGATTGTATAACTAACATTGAGACAAGATCTACTGTTCATCACTAGTAAAGTTTCCAAGTATGTAAATAATATGGGTTAGATTTCTGGTGTAGATTTGAGAGAGGGAAACACCTCCCATCCTTTGCAAAATGTATGTTGAATTATAAACACAGGAGTACTTCTTTCTGGCTTTTTGCTTGTTTATGAACTGTAATCTGCTCATTTTTCCCTTCTTCCTTTTCTGATGCTACACCCTGGCGAATTTAGGGATTTGTACCTGCTGGTTATATATGGATGCCTTCTAGCTCTTGTTTCTAGCATTCCTATTTTAGTGGAGCTAGTAGGAGATGCAAGAAATGCAAACTTATTATATGAAGTCAGAATATTATACCCCCAGGTTCTTAATTATACTGTGATCAGCTTTCTCTTGATTTGCAGCAGTACCAGTTAACTAATTTGCATTAGTTTAGATGTATTAACCATCACTTTATTGGAGACAAATGTGCGAAGAATGCTTATCTTTTATTGCTCTTTCCTTTTGATTTTGGCTGCTTAGGGCTTTGTGACTCCATTTGCTTGGAGCAGCCAAAGCAGCCTATTGTGCCTGTGTTTCTTTAAAGCAAAGTGCGGCCCTCTAGTGATAGTGACAAATCTTTATGCATGATTTATTACAGAAAAATAAAATAACTGTGAAGTGCCACTTATACCTAATTATTTTTCCACTTTGTCTTGCTTTCTTCTGGTAGGTGCACAGCTGGGAACTGTTGTATCTCTGCCACTATCTGGTTTAATTTGCTACTATATGAACTGGGTTTATGTGTTCTATATATTTGGTGAGTTTGTGTTTTGATTTTTCTTAATTATTGAAAGTCAATTCCATATTAGTTTTGAAAAGCTTTATATATTATAAAACTTACTTTAAGTTTTAATAGCACGTTTGACATGTTGGGTTGCTATTTTATTCTCTCTGGGCAATTAGAGATATTTAAAGCTAAGTAGATTCCAGTGAGTGGCTATATAAGCCTTGCTTCCAATGAGCAAAGCTGTCTCTGAGTTGGACAAAAGCTGGTACAAGTCAAATGCTCTTAACTCTCCCATCACTTGGAAACAACAGGCTGAAATTTCTTATCTGAAGTGTGAAATTGAGTTAATAACTTTAATCCTAGGAATAAACTTCTGTGAATGAAAGAGCACGTGAAAATTACTGGTGCTTAAAATGGAAGCTGTGGAAAGTCTCTCTAGCAGTCACAAGAGCCCTGAAGGAATGTCCAAAAAGAAGGCATAGGATGTTTACTGTGACTTATGATCTAGAAGAAGCTCTAATAAAGAATATTTTTTAACAGCATGTCATAGAAGTAATTGATGCTTTTTACAGGTCTATTTGCATGTCTGAGTCACTTCATATTCTGCATGGAGAAGGAAGAATTATAATAAAAGACAGGGGTTACACTTTCGTCAACAAAACCACCTTGATATTTTAATAAATTGAAAGGATTCAAACTAAGCAATTAGACAAAATAAGTTAAAATTTCACATTTACAGAAAATTGCAGTTAATTTGGACTGACTATTGAAAAGTTACCTTTTTTAAATTACAGTTCTGGGGTTGGCTTGAGAAAGAAAAGGAAGATTGGTACATCAGTTAAACTGTATATAATGATATTCTCTATGTGTGCACAAAGTCTTTTTTTGTGATTAAACTGAATGTGAATTTTATTTCCTGTGCGTAAGCCATATCCTTTTTGTTCCATGTGACCGATAAAAATACAATTACATATGTGTGTGCAACTTTCTTGCTGTATGCAGCACTTCAAGTACAGGAAAAAAAAAGAGGAAAAAAACCCCAAAGAAAACAAATTCTGCTTAGTCATCTTCATTGTTTATTATCTCTAAATGCTCATTGTTAAATCACTTTGGGGAACTAGTGTTTGTAAGTAGATAGAAAAATAATGTTCGTTAAAATTACATTAGAGTATTGAGGAAACTCTTCATCTGAGAGTGTTATTCACTCAATGTAATTTTATTTTTTATTTCATTTTATATTATTTTTTATTTCTATCTCTTCACCCATCTTTTCCCAACGATAGGGGCACTTGGCGTATTATGGTGGTTCTTCTGGATGTGTTTGGTTAGTGATACACCAGAAACTCACAGGAGCATTTCACATGCTGAAAGAGAATATATACTGTCTTCTCTAAAAGATCAGGTACAGCACTTTGGTACAGACCTACTTGCTTAAGTCAAAACATAAACTACAAGTATCGTTATTAGCTTCATTAGCTCTGTTTATGTATACAATAACATTCTTAACCCAAGATGGAAGCAGAATTTTTCAAAAAAAATAGAAAAAATAGTGCAGTTTTATAACTTAGAAGCAATCAATAATCAAACAAAGCATTTATGATAATGTCTTTTGTTACAGACACTGTTGTGGTGCTTTATTTAAAACGCTTTTTATTTAAAAAAGCTCAAACCTATCACTATACTATATCCAGACCTTTATGATGTCTTTAACATTTGCAATACAATATTTTAAAACTTTTTTTTTAATGGGTCATGTAGAGTAAGTACTGTTTGCAGAAAAAAATGCTAGCAAGCCAGTTCCTCAAGTGTGCACAAGAGTTTATTCCTGTGACTGAGGATATATATTTACAAACAGTGAAGCTGGCTGAGACCAAAATTAATATCTAGAATTGAGTAGGAAAGATTCAGCTAAAAAAAACACCTGAGAGGTGACTAAATATTTAATTATTCATAGTAAAAGCAGAAGGCATCAAATTTCAACAAGGGAAGGCATGCCTTTAGAAATTCTGATTGCAAAATGTAATAGTAGTGGGTTTACTTTGCAGTAATAAACATCAGAGCAGTAACATACCTTCATTGAGAATTGAACACAGTAATTAACTCATTGCTGATGACTTGCATCTATCAACTGAGACTCATTTAGTGCCTTTCAGAATGGATGATCAGCCTAGATTTGGGTAGCATTAAAACACTGTTTAGTAAATGTTGGTGTCCTGATTGCTTTTTCTCTTCTCTTCGTCTCCTGCTTGCTAGCTTTCTACACAGAAATCTGTTCCCTGGAGACCTATGCTGGAGTCCGTTCCACTCTGGGCTATCGTTGTGGCACACTTCTCTTATAACTGGACTTTCTATACTCTTCTTACACTCTTGCCCACATACATGAAGGAGATCCTGCGATTTGATGCACAGGAGGTGAGATAAATACAAATATAATGACTTTCTTCTGAATTAAAGAAACTAAATATCAGAGATCTTCCTGCTGTCTAGAATAGAAGAACCTTTTTAAGAACCTTGGAATGTAAATGTATAGCTGGGAAATTAGAACCCCACACAATTAAGTAGATACATCAAAAATGTTGCCTGCCTTATAATTTCCACTTTTTTTACTTACTTGGCATTTACCTTAGTCCTAGGTTTTGAGCTAATTTTTCTGGTTGAAGATGCATGTCACCCATCTTTAACTGCTCTGTTTTAAAACAATAACTAGGAAGATATTTTTCTCTGTTACATGGTTTCTATGATTACTTCAGATTTTATACCTTGTTTTATGACTTCTGAAATACTATCTACTTCTTTGCTTGCTCATAAAGGAGAACATTTCCAGTTGAAAAAAATAAAAAAAGTAAAAGTAAGGAAACCATTGGACAAGTGGCATTTTTTTAAACTATTTTAAGAATTGGAGGAGGTGGGGGAGGAGAGAAGGGGATGGGGGAAGCTTCATTCTGATTTGGATCACTTTCCAAATTGTCACTTTCTTTCCTCAATGAGCAGCAGAGGTAAAATATCTTTTTTCTTACTAAGGTAAAAAGGATGGAACAAAGCAACAGACTTAAGGTCCAGATATAGTGGCTTTCAAGGAAATTTTTAAAAATGAAATTATTCATTATGGAAAAATGACACAGTGGGGCAGGTAGAACATTCTTATTTATAGCAATTACTTGGCTGTACTGGTGAGGCTAATGAGACAGTTTTGGTGATGGCACATTTTACCTGGAGAAACTGGTATAGCTCAAGTAAAAAGGTGCTCAAAATCTCAAGAAGTTTAGGGTAGTCTTAGGCTGGTTTAGAGCAAACAGAAAATGCATGCCATGCAAGAAAGAGAGGATCCCAGTAATCTTGTGAGAAGAGGATGGGGAATCTTAGCACTAATTAGAAAAGAAGGTTGCACTAGGGCAAGCTGCAAAAGTGGCTGGAAAAAACTAATGGAAGTTGCTGGTTGTGTTCCTTTTCTTGCCTCTTTAGGGAATACTTGTGAAAGTAATTTGCTCCCACAGCTCTCAGTTGCATATACTTTGTAAAACACAGTTGCATTAAATGGCAGCAAGTTCTGCTGTGAAGTGGTTTCCTATATCTCTGGGTTATGTTTGTTCTTTTTGGAGTGGCTTAGAGTACTGACTGTTATGAACATTAAAAAAAAGCTTGCATAATAATCTTGAACTAGCCTTGTTGCCACACATTTAGATGGAAATTGCGTTACAGTTTAAAATATTATACAGTTGCTACTGTATAGTCTATTGGTTTCCTTCCTAAAATAAAGGAATTGGTTAAAAATTATGTTGTGTCTTTGAAAAGTGCTTCAGAAAAGTAGTTTTTTAGTTACTGAGACTGTCTTCTATTTTGCAAAATTTTACTTACTTTTTTTGAAAGCTGAGCATTGAAACCAAACAGACAGCATGTTTGAGTGCTGATAAAGTGGACTTCAGGTGGGGATGTATTTCTGGTCTCATTTCAAATTAAAATTCCTGAGGGATCTTTCACGTCTTGCCAAATATACATCTTATACTGGTGTACAAAGGTTATAGTATTTCTATTCAAATACCTCCTTTTATTCACAGAATAGGTCAAATTACAGCTTTCTCATCAGTAATTATGCAAAATTGTGTGGAAAGGCTGTAAGCCTATGCAGTCTAGTAGTACCTTTTGTTTCTCTTCATCAGAAAAACATACAGAAACTGACAGAAGTCTCTAAATAGCACTTGTTTAAAGTAATGGGAATTAACTGGTGACTTCAGTGTAAGTAGTGTCAGATCATGAATAATAGCTCTGCTTTGAGATTGTGGGATGTTCAGCCTAGATCTGATGAAAGTCCTAATTCTGTATCTTATCTCTGTTTACAGCCAGCATCAGATGTTTCAGCAGATAGATATGGAATAATGTAACGTGGAAGACTTAGAGTAGTACAAAACCCAGAGATTCCATATAGTTTTCAAAATTTTGAATAATGTTTACAGTTTCCACTTACTTCAGTAACTTGCTTGATACTGGTGTTTCTGGAAACTTTCATGATCAGGTTAGTGTCCATAGGACATATAGTTTTCTTTTTCCTGAACCTGGTTGCTGATTTAAACCTTTGAGTTTTCAGTCTGTCTGCATTGGTAGTAATGGATTACATTATGGAACAGAGAGTTTCCACATTGGTAACTTTAATATGCTTTGCTTTTTCTATCCCTAAGTTTCTCTCTTATGTGATACCAACAATCATGTGGATGGATGGTTTTGGGATGGTTTTGACACCTCTGTTCAATCTCTGTTAATGTTCCACCACAAGAGATTTTTCAGCATGTTGATTTGTCATTTCAGTGTTTTAACTGTCTTTTTTTAATCTCCTTAACAGAATGGATTTTTGTCTGCACTACCTTATTTTGGCTGCTGGTTATGTATAATTCTTTCTGGGCAAATTGCTGATTATTTACGGGAAAAACAGAACTTTTCCACTGTTTGTGTTCGCAAATGTTTTACCCTAATAGGTAGGTGCAAGTATCATTTCTTGAAACATACAAGAATATCAATCTGGGGAAAATAAAGGGCTCAGAGATGAGACAGCATTGTGCATGGCTTGAGAGGAGCAGCTTTATTTTTACATTAATGTATCAAGTCTAAATCCTATCTTTTTCCATTAAAAGTAGACCTATTGGATAAGAGAATGATAAGAGATTGCCAAAAGCTTTGTTTAGGTCAAGATACATCACTACTACAAGCAAACTGATCAAATAAATGGTGAGGTAAAATCACCATAAAAGGGGAGATTATTGCTTGACAGAATGAAACCTTGTTATCAAAAAATGTTTATCAAACCAAGACAACCCTGTGTTGTTCAGTGTTTTGTTTATCTAAGACTGAAGTAACGGAATAGGAATACACTTGCAAAATTCAGAGTTGCTATGAGGGTAGGAAGACCAAATAGAATCCAAAATAGTGTTAACTAATTCAGAGGAGAAATTACCTGAAATCACCAACTGATCAGCAAGATCAGGTTTTTAATGAACAGAGGTAAAAGGCTGTATTTAGGAAAGAGAAGCTGAATGCTGAATAAAAGAGGGAGCAGGGGAAAGAAATTAAAAAACCCCAGAGCACAGGGCCCACTCATGTTGCAGCCTATTGGATGTATAGCCATCCTTGCTGCCTTCTCAATTCAGCTGATTCCATTGCTTTCTTTAAAGCATCTCTTATAATAAACTCTCAAGCATTTTGGTTATTTGTTTGTTTTAAGCCTACACCGTTTCGGTGATTCAGTTTATTGCAGGGCCTCACACCTCACACCCATGTATGTATAACTCAGGAGGAAACGTGTTGTTTTGTTAGAAAAAGCAGGACTTAAATTGGCTTCGTCAACAAAAGCATGTACTTGAAGCGGTTTGCAGAGGTCACAGTGGGGCCATGTAAATGGGCTCTGGTATTGGGAAATGGGTACCAAAGTTGCTGCAGACAGACAGGAGCATGCCTTAGCTCATGATGGCTGATAAGCTGTTTCCAGTACCTGATGTAGCTTCTCTCAAGCTATCCTAGGGTCTCTGCATGGGGCTCTGGTGTAGGTATACCAGGTGTTCAGATTTTGTAAACATGAAATTAACTATAGAAGGTGCCTGAAGGAGAAATATGTGCATATATATGTATATACATATATACATATATATGTATGTGTATGAACTCTTCCAGCTCAACCTTATTACGAACTGAAGAAGTCAGTGTTTGTTCCTGAAATGTAGAGTTAAATGCAGATAATTTCTTCACAGTACACTGTTCAGCTACCACTGTCAGTGTAGCTTGAATTTATTTAAAACAATAAATAAAGCTAATTTGTGAAGTAATTTTTAAGTATCTGTTGATTTTTTGTTAATTTTTTTATCTAGTTCAAATTCGTTCTTTGCAGCTAGAGTGGAATTTTTTTTTATCTGGCTGCTGTCTCCTGAGACAGCAAAAGGTTTGCAACCCATCTGCTCTTCCTTTTTATCAGGATATGTAGTGATTGGTCAAGGGAGAATGGCTTTAAACTGAAAGAGAGTAGGTTTGAATTAGGTATTAGAAAGAAATTCTTTACTGTGAGAGTAATGAGGCACTGAACAGGTTGCCCAGAGAAGTTGTGGCTGTTCTGTCCCTGGAAATGTTCAAGGCCAGGTTGGATGGGGCTTTGAGCAACTTGGTCTAGTAAAAGGTGTCCCTGCCCGTGGCAGGGGCATTGGAATTTGATGGTCTTTAAGGTCCCTTCTAACCCTTCTGATCCTTTACCGTCACAGCAACGCGTGCAGTGCAGAGCCGGGTTTTGTACGCCAGGGGGCGGTGGAACTTGTATGGAAAACGTACACACAGCTTGGAGTCCCTAAGTCATTGTGTCTGACTTTTCTGTCTGACAGGGATGATTGGACCTGCCGTGTTCTTAGTAGCAGCTGGATTCATAGGCTGCAACTACGCGCTAGCTGTTGCATTCGTGACCATATCAACAACACTAGGAGGATTTTGCACATCTGGCTACAGCATCAACCATCTGGACATAGCACCTTCGTAAGTATTGCTGAAGCTATTGGTAATGTATGTGAAACGTTTATGACACCTTTTTTTTTCCCTTTTTTTTAATACATTGCTGAAGTGCCTTGGAAATGTAGCTATGGACCATGTGCTGTACAGACCTGGAGTGTAAACACTGATAATTACTTGGGTTTACAGTGTTAAGCACTGTATTTGCAAAAAATACAACTTTGGCGGAGGATGTGATATGAACAACAGTTTAGAATCATTCCAATTTTTATACTGCTATATAGCTCCTGTAATTATACTTGCTAGATTTTTTTTTCCTCTTTGATTCGTGATCTTAATAAGACTGTTTTTTGAACAGCACAATACAGTCAAGTGTTTCACTCCTTTAAATTTTTTCATCAGACATATCAACCTTTAGCATGACCATTACCATATTTAAACACTGTGATACAGGTAAATTATTTGCATTTGAGAAACATTCTATACACTGGAATCAAAATCTTGTTATTAGTAGGTAGCCCGTTGTCCTTGACAAATCAGGTACATACAATTGCTCTGAATTTTTTAAGAATAGAAAGTTAATACTTCAGGTTGTAATTTCTCCAGTGTGTTACAAATTTAGAATCTGACAGATCCATCAGTTTCCTGAAGACTGTGAATGCATGTATATGCTTTTGAAAGTGCACATGAGCATTCTTTGCACTGGTAAAAGTCAAGTACTTTGCTTTGTCATTAATTTACCTATTTGTGGTAGCACTTAGATATGAACAGGGTCAAATGACTTAATGTCCAAAGAAGAGTGTGTTTCTGTGTTAATCAGTAAAATGAAAAAAACTTTACCTGTAAGTAAAAAAGGAGAAAACCTTCTATAAAAATGTTATTTATAAAAAATTCTGAAGATCTGTACAACTTATATGGGAGACCTTGGGTCCTAATTGAAGATAGTATCCAGACTTTGGCAGTTTTAAAAAAAGGTGGTTGTGTTCACAATGATGGACGAGTTTTGACTTAACAAATGGATTGGGAACCAAATTAATCTTGGCAGGTGAGGTTAGGTAGCAAGCAAGAGGGGAGGTGTCAGCAGCCAACTATAAACAGCTTGTACTATTAATTGAATTTGAAAGTAAGACTAGCTTCTGTGATGCACTTTGTTTTAAATCATGTAGAATTACAAACTTAGATGATGTAGTTAAAGCAGTGCATCTGGGGTATTATGGGGCCATTACACAACTGTTTCAAAATTAGTTTTGCAGAACTACAACAGTTAGTTTCCAAAAAATGTATTAAGTGGTACTTGTTAAGTGAGTGCAATTTATCCTGTCCACAGAATGCAAGAGCTGTGACAGGAAGAAGGAAATCTTGCAACTGTAGTGTGTCCCTCTATGAGGAATACACACAAGGAACTTTTGAATGCAGGTGATGGCTGAGGTTTCCCAAACTAGCACGTTGTGTCTGTTTTCTAATTTGAGGTACTTCACTTTGCATTTCAAATGTGTTTATTTCAAGAGAAAGTCAATTTGTATATGACAGTATACAGAGTATTTTAGGTGTTGAAAAAAGACACAAGAAGAAAATAATACACAGTGCTGATGCGTGTCAGCAGGCATAGTTAGGTTCCCCACATGAACTGCTGCTGATCCCTCTGACCAAATCCCGCTCTGTTCTTCCTGCCGTCAATAAAGTCCTGCTTTTATTCTCTTTGCACTTACACCAGACAAGTTCCTCTAGCTCTTCTTGCCTCTCAGATAGCTGATTGATTGTGGGTGCAAGAGAGGGAAGTGTCTTGCTGATAGTTCAGAGACTTTGGCCCAGCATTGCCTCTAGAGGCAAATGGCTGCATATGTGAGAAAAATTTCCCTGATGGTGATGTGGTCAGGGTGGATGCTGTTTTATTGAAATCAGCAATTTTCTATTCAGCACATGCATGTTTTAATTCAGATTAAATCTGCCCAAATGGAGACAGAGAAGGAAAAGAGCATGTGCTTGTAACAAAGGTCATATTAAAAATTTTCTTCAAATACAGAAATGCAAAAAACATCCAAGATGAGAAGAAAAAGAAGAGTGTGTCTCCTCTTCCCTCCCTTATTTAACTTTTTGCAACTGTCTGAATTTTGCTGGATGAAATGCTCAAGGCAGACATCCACAATTTCAAGGAAATGCTTGACATAATTGTAGAAAGCTAAAAACAGAGTCTGCATAAAATTGTGAAGAAAACCTCTTCTAAGAGTTTACTTGGAGCTCGATATTTATTTTTCTTAGTGTACTTTAGAACAATATTAGAATAACCAGAAGTGATTAAAAGCAGTCTCAAAATGCACATAAATGCCCATTTTAATTGGTTAAAAGTATGCTGGCTAGAATATAAAAGGGTCCCTTTTTGCTACTAAAATTTTCATTAAGCCAAAGAAATCATTATATTCAGGGGAAAAAAGTGAATGAAAATACTGATACTTAAGTAAAAACAATATTTGCTGTGTGGTTTTGGTTTCTAACATATATTTCTTATGCTATCATGTATTGAATTGGGGGGAGAGTTGGGGACAGGAGGAAGACAAGATTGTTCTTGTGGGGAAAATGTGTTCTATTTTAGCTCTTTAAGTCTACATCAGTACCTTTCCATTATTACAAATGTTAGTATTGCTGTTACCATGAGCTCTTGTAATAGTCATGTGGCTCTGTTATACACTAAACACTTCACTTACCTGGTTTTTTTACTCTTGATTTTACTACTTGACTGCTCTGCAAGTTCATTTGTATTTGGTTACCCCCACTATGCCATAAGAACCTGACCAACAGCTTACTGTTGGTCTTGCTCTACAAACATGTCACATTTTGCTTTCCCCTTTCACATGGGAGTCTCCACTGTGCTGGGGGAGTGGCATCACGGTTATCTGCATCAAACAGTGAGCATTATCAAGAATGCAACCTGTGTCAGAAACATTAGGCATAAACAGGCATTTGGGCAGCAAATGGTTGTCAAAGATCTTTGGTGACTAGGGAAACTATTAAACTATGTTTAGTTTTGAAAGTGTGCATTAGCAGCATCGTAGTGATTGAGCACAATGAAGACAAAGTGCATTTGGTTCTACTTAAAGGCTTTAAGAGGAGTTTTGCTACATGTCCTTATTTTCCTAAGGTAAACTCGTTACACTTTGACATTCAGCTTCATAAAGGCCTATTAATTCTAAAACATTTTCAAAGACAGGAAGACTACACACTACATCTATAAGAAATAAAGATGGTTTTAACTAAAGCATTGGATCTCAGTCTAAAATACATTGCCATGCTTTAAGATGGTATGTAGTGTTGACTTTCAAGCAAAAAATCAACTAGTAGGCTAGATAGTTGATTCCTTTTCAGAGGAAAAAAACATGTTTCTCTAATATCATTGGAATGAATACACATATCACAGCCTTTTGTAACAATGCTGTATGGTTGAATTCCCCTGTTTCGGTAAATAAAATTTTAAAACTATGCATTTCTCTTTAGAGAGGAAATTATATTTCTGATATGTTAAAAGTGGAGAGGATGTAATTTACTCTGCTAAACAGCCTAAAATGATCACTGGGAGATGATTCTTTTCTCCTGTGGTAATCTGCAATTATTAGTATTTTGCATGATTCTTCAGCCAGCAAATCCACCTTGACAATCTGAACTGCAGGAGTCTGTCGAGGTTGGAAGGTCAAACTCCGCTGTAGAATGGCTCTTAATTCTCTTCAGTCTCCCTCACAAGTCTACACTTGTGATAGTTTCAAACTCTCAGTATTGCAACATGCCTGTGAGAGAGATCTTTAATTGCTTAGAGATGAGGTGCTGAGAATCCGATATTAAGCAAGTTACCAGCTTTTCCCAGCAAGTTTTTATGGCTCCTGGTGCATATGCATACATTTGTGTGTGATAGAACAGCACGTTCATGGAACAGGAAGCTTCAGAATGGAGCTGCAGGAATGGCAACCAGCAGAACTTGTTTAGTCAGGCCTGTTTCCCATTGGCCTTGACCCACAGAAAGCTGAAGTGAAGGACTGCCACAGCACTCCAAACTTCTGTCTTTGGAATATACGCTCTGTAGTGCAAGTGGGGATATCCAGCCACACTGCTGATACTGCCTTCTTGGCAGACAAGTTTTTAGCAATGAAACCTAAACCAACTCTTATTGTTGCCAAATAGCACTCTGTCATACTCCTTGTTGTCTTTCTACTTCAAGGCATGCAATGTGTCTTTTCTGACTGCTCCAATGGATCCATTACAGTTTGGTTGTGACTTAGCAAAGGGGTTGTAGGTTTGGATTATGGGTCTTGAGCAAAATCACAAGCAATTTAAGTTAAATTTCATAGCTAGCCTCTGGAAATAGAATCATTTAGGTAGAAAAGGACCTTTAAGATCATCAAGCCCAACAATTAACCTAGCACTGCCATGTCCATCTCTAAACCATGTCCCTAAAAATGTGTGTACCAAGTGTCAGTGAGTTGCTATTAGAATAAAAGCAAGAAATTCCCACTGGAATATTTGTGTTTTAATTTGTCTGTGTGATCAGGATGAGGCCTCTGTGATCAGATTAGGCAAAATTGTTTCCATGATTGATAAGCAGGACTAGTTAATAAACAACATTAACAACTTCTCTTGCAGGTATGCTGGAATTCTTCTTGGGATCACAAATTCTTTTGCTACTATTCCAGGAATGGTGGGGCCAGTTATTGCCAAAAACCTCACTCATAATGTAAGTTTCTTTACTATTTTTTCAGTTGTTGTGTTTTTATCTCAGTTGAATGGAAATTCTGTCTTTTCAAGTTTGCAGTCATTAATTTAAATCTGGGTTACACATGTAAGTCATACTGTTCTGTTGCTGTGAATTACTTAATTCCTAGCCTATATTGTTCTCATTCTGATCGGAAAATAAAGTCGAAGACCTGTGTAGGACTTTAAAGTTTTATGACTCACCCCTTATATTCTCTAGGAATAAAATGGATATGTTTTGATCACAGTAGAACTCTGATAAAAATGCCAACTAGATGAGACAATTGTGGCATTGTTTTATCAAACTAGGACAAGTTCTTGCTTGTCTTTTTTTTAATTAGGCTCTCACGTGAGGTGTTGTTCTAACGTCAGCATTTGTCAGATAACGAGAAACTAGATTCTAGTATTAGACTTGAGTTCCAAGGTGACTTAGTCTAAGAGTCATTTGGGAGTGAGGAGTATTTTTTTATTTTTTAATGAACTGTGTGAATTATTCTAAAATCTGTTAAGAAAGGGAAATGGGAGGAGTAAGTTTATTGATACAGTTGAATTTTTTGAGTTGGAGATAATTCTTAGGATTTTCTTAAAAAATTTTTGAAAATATTCATTAATACATGATTCCAATAAAATTAGTTCTTCCAGATATCTTAACAGGTGGGTTGTTTTGGGATATTTTTGTTTGGTTTATTTCTACCCTGCCCATACTGATGCACTCTTCTGGTATTCAGTTTTTGTAGTAGGATCATTTACAGGTTTGTTACAGTTGTCATCTGGAACTTTTAAAAAAAAAGGGCCTTAAGACATTTAGAAATATTATTTCCTTATTTGCAAATAATAATAAAAAATAAGGGCAAATAAACCACAGTTCTTTACTACACATTTCTTACTTAAGGCTTTTATTAAGTGCCACAGTTTAGAGGATTCCCATTGGTATCTGAGTTAAAGTAGCTACATTGTTTGGACTAAAAAGCGTATGATTCTGGAATATTTCCATTTTAGTCATTAAGAACAGCTAACCGCGTAGTGCAGGGCACTTAGCTCTTGGATCACCTGATCTGAAAGCAAGGCAGTATTTCCCCTTACAGTAACATTCTCTGAGTTCATGTTGGTGGTTCTGCCTATCAGGTGATAAACTGATCAGAGAGTGTCATGCAATTCTGATAGCACTGTCTGTGAGCTATATTACTAAACTGAAGTTGACTATATCGATGATTTCATCCTTTATAATGCTTTTATGTTGCTTCATCCCTTATGTTTGTAATGCTTTTATGTTGCTATGAAATCATGCTGAATGGCATTTACATTTAAATAGGAAAGACATCTAAACATCGCATTTAAAATTACTTTTTCTTGAGTTGTGGAGCTGCAAATTGACTGCATCTTTTTTTTTTCTTTCCCCCATTTGACAGAATACTGTGGGAGAATGGCAGACAGTTTTCTATATTGCTGCCTCTATTAATCTGTTTGGAGCAATTTTCTTTGCATTATTTGCAAGTGGAGAAGTCCAGGACTGGGCAGTCAGTGGATATCACTTACACAGAAACTGAAGGAGATGTTGAAATACCAAAGCTGTGCTGAATCGCAGTGTGCTTAGAATTCTGTGACCGGAAAAGTGCCTTCCCTGCTGATGCCTAGGAGCCTTCAGAGCTATTCAGTTAAACTATTTTATCTGTGTATCTTTTGTACTGAAAATAATTTGACAGCCTGTGTGTGCCATTTCCTAACAAGAAACAACTTAGATTAAATATAAAAGATTTTTGCTAGGACATGATATCAAATCTATGAACAGAGACTTCTTAAATCAGTGTGCTAGGCTCCACTACTTTCCAGTTTTTAATTAGTATTTTCTGAATTAACATGTAGGCAGATGTTTGTTGATACTGAAATGAGAGGAAAAAGTAAAGCGATTATGTAGCACTGTAAGGAGGAATGGCATGCAAAGAATTGTACCCAAAAATGTATTTTGATTTCCATTATGAGATTGATAGTTTTTTGCTGGTTAAAAGTGTAGAAGAGCTCTAGTTTTCTACAGTCTTTTATAATGTTTTTATTTTGTCAGTGTTTTAATGATCGCTAACAAATGCACACAATTTACTTCTATTTTATGCACAAGTTTTGAACATGTAAACATTCCCTGTTTCATGAATACAGATTCACAACTAATACACAGCAACTAGGAAGTAAATGTACCATTGAGACTGACAGAATAAGCTATCTGTCCTCTGTAGTGCAAGTTTTTCAAATAGGCCTTATTTTTATTCATCTCTGCAAAGAAGTGTTGAAGGTCTGTGGTTTAAATCTAGGCAGTGTACAAGAGTGAATTAGAAATAGAATATTGGCATGCTTATCTTAAAATAACTTTGGCAATTTATTTTTTGTCTCTAAATGCAGTGAAATTCTTTCCTCTTGCATGTAGATATGTTTGTCAGCTTGTCAGGGTAAATGAAATAAGGCCAGTGTAGCAAATAGAGAGGAAAATCAGTTCTCTTCTCTAACAGCCTTGTTTGTTAGACAGATAAAACTAGAGTGGACAAGAAGTAGTGCAATAACCTGGTGCTGTTAGTCTCGTATCAAGACCGAATTTGACACTTATGAGCATTCTTTGTATGACATGCAGTTAAATGCCGCACAGTAGGATTAAATGAAGTGTATGAGAACAGTGGCCTTGTTAAGAACAAATGGATAAATGGAATAAATGAATAATCTTGTAGCCACAAAGCAAAGGAAAATTCCTGTGCCAAAGATCCTGGATTGGAGCAATTAAGTAAAAAAGAAAAATCACCGGGTTCTGGGTTTTTCATTTACCACCAATCCAAAAGAAAAGCCCAGTACTAAAGCTGCTCCAGTGGAGCCTACCTTCCTTCATTTCTAGGAAATGGCATCTGCCTCTTCTTTTTAGCTTTAAGAGCCATTTTGTTTTGGCCTTCCTTGAAGTGTCATGTTCTCCAATGGTAGATTTAAACTGTGTTTAAATCTCTTCTTGTGTCTGCAGCATTTCCACAATAAACACTGTGAGTTCAGAGTAAATTAAAACCTAGCCAGTGGGCGTATCTTAAAGCTATATTGTGTCTTCAGTGTTTCCACAATAAATGAATCGAATATTTACATGTGCACTTGTTATTGAAAATTACTATCTCCCTGAAGTTAAAACACCATTTTGAAAGCATGCTGAACAAGGTTGGTGACTGAATTAAGGAGTGGTTAATACATTCCTGGGAAATAATCTTCATCAGAAATTTTTTGTCTATCTTTACAGGTAAGTACTGTCTTCCACTTGACACCACATTAAAAGGCATAATTTCACTTTGTGTTTACACAATTTTCTATTCTTTTGAGTAGGTTTGATTAAAAAGGAGGGGAAAAAGTTTTTTAAAAAATTATATAGATTAAATTAATTTATGCCTTTGCTTTTCTAGAGATTATGAGCAGGGCAGATATGGACAGAGTTGAAATTTCACCTGTTCTGAAGCTGGAAATTTCAGCTTCCTGTACTTTTGGTCTTTTTCCTTGAAAACAGTTCAGTTGGAATCAAAATTTAAAAAAAAAAAAAAAAGAAAGAAAGAAACTTAAGGGAGTAGAAGCAGTAGAAGTGAAGGGAGACATTCTCTGTATCAACGAAATGAGCCTGAACTGGATTTAGTTAAAACTGAATCAATTTTATGCATATCAGCAATTGAGCAGTCCAGAAACTTTTGAATCTAGCATACTGGATTTTATTTTTTGTTCACCTAATGCACCATTAGTACTCATTTTGTATACTCTAAATTCTAAGTTAGCTTGGAAACTAGGACTGAAAAATTCGCTATAAATCCTTACATTGATTATAGACAACAGACTACAGTTAAGTTAGTACCTAGCTATTTCAGATTTATTTTTAAAAGTATCAAAATATGGGATGGGATTCTTGCTCTTAATTCAGTGAGGCTTTTAACACATAACAAATGAGAAAACCCCAAAAACCACTAAAGTTTTACCTTTCTTTATGGTGCTGCAAAAAGGAAAACCTATTAGAAAAAGCTGTCAAAATATTTTCTGCTAATCATTATACTGTTTCTGTTGCATTGCCATGTTCCTGTTTGCACAGTTCTCTGAGTCTGAGACTTTTTTTATATTCTATATTTCCAGAAACAATAAGGGGCTTGAGTACTTCTTGTCTCAGTTTACCTGTGTGACACAGGTTCTTGATAGAAATTGGGCAGGTTTTTTGTGCCAACTGTTTTTCTGAAACAGTCCTGTGATTGTTATTTTTTGCTGCCTTTCCTTAACAGGCATACCAGAGTAAGAAGTTGTGCTCTCCATTCCATGAAGAACCCTTTAATTAGGATGTCCACCTGGAATGAGGGGAGTGAGTTCACAAACACATTTCACCCATTTCAGAGCATGAGTTGAACCAGTGCTTTTGGAACATGTCTTAGTGTTGCCAGGTATTTTTAAGTGCTTTCTCCTCAATGTCTCCTTCTTACACAGTTCTTCTTAAATATTTTTTGAACGCTTAGTGCAAAGTTCTGTCAACACTAGTAACTGAGATGGAATATCTTCTCAGAATATTCTCTGGCATATAACAGTATCCTACAGCTGTACAGGTATGGCCTGACATCTGAACCATGGTCTTTTATAGCCTGGAAAGCCTTTGTCATGCTTTCCAAAGGATGAATGGCCACAAAGTAATGGGTGTGTTTTTCAATTTACTGTTTCTTAGTTCTAAGGGCACCACTTGTCAGTTATGCACCTTAAAGAAGTCTGAAGTATTTGACACAAAAAAATATGACTTTCGTCAGCTTATTCCTTGCTAAACTGGTGAAGTTTTATATAACTCTTCATAATGTATAAGCACCTGTGCATGGTGTTTCCCCATCTACATGTTCCTCTGTAACTGGTAACAACTGTATTTGCTGTGTGAAAGGCTCATCTTAGTTAATTTCCCAGAAACTGAATTGTTCCTGTGATGTCTCTTTTTCCTGGCTTCTCCTCTCAGCCAGTTATTTACTTATTTGCCAATTTCTCCCTTTCTGCTATCTGGGAATGTTTGGTTCCATGACAAATGAACTGATCTTTGAGTTTAAGAGGTCTTCTGATATTTTTAGCATTTCAGGAAGGAAAACTCTGGGTGAGGAAGCCTACACATTACACAGATAAGTAAGACACAGTTTGTATGGAAAGGTAGTATCTTCTGTTAGATCCCCTAGAGCATCAGAGGAAAAGAGACACGCTTTTAAATTTGAAGCCTCTTTTACATTTTGAGCTCAATCATTGCAACTAAGACACTGCTATTGTGTTTTGTAAGCTAGTAACAGTGTGTAGTATCTTAAGAGTGTCTCCCATTTCTCCTGTGGACCTGTATCTCAAAAAGCTGAATGTCTAGTTTTAAATCACATGATTTAAGAGCAATCAAATCAAGCCAAGTCAATCAAAGCAATTCTCACTCAGTTATAGGCTGGCCAAATCCTTTTCTGATACCTCTTAGTAAAGATTGCTGTTTCTATTTGTACAAGGGTACTGGCCTGAGTTGTTATACTGAGGAAGATATGTCTGACTTGAAGCTAAGGAAAGGACATAATGTGACATGAATGATTTGGTATTAGCATATTTTGCTATTACTGTGCTCAGGGGGAGGAAATCACCACACTAGCAGCAGTACATTCACTAGCAGCAGCATAGATAATCCTGTAGATATGGGGATAAGTACTAAGGAGAAGTTGGTTAGCCTCATGTTTGATCTCTTTTATATGAATATAATGAGCCTTTTCTTTTAATGCATTTGTTTAATCACAATGTGAGAGTCAACTTAAAGCTTTGCAGATTTGCCTACTTCATGCTTCAGTCATACAACAGTTATTAACATTTCTACAATTCTTTATCTAATTGACTATGTGTTTATAATGCTGAAATATAGCTTAAGAAAAAGTTCATTTATTTACACTCTATGTTAGTTATTGACATTTTGTATGTTTCCAATAGCCAGATAAAGAACTGCAAGAAGACACCAACAATTATTTAAATCCCTCTTGTGTAGCAAATGACTGGGGCAGGAGCACACAAAAGCATACCAGAGGATAAAATAACACTGTTATAAAGTGAGTCACTGGAGACCCTCCCAATTAAATCACCATTGCAGTCTTTCTACTTCTCCTCCTTCATGAAGCTGCCATAATGGTGGTTTGTCATATGTTTTAAACTAAAACTGCACCTCTGCAATTCACATCCCTGACAAAGAAATCAGTTTTTTATTGTATGTAAAACCATTAATTTGACTTAATGTAACACTTGGTAATTGCCGACAAAGTCCAATACACATCTGGCCAATGTAGTTCTCAAAGAAGTCATAACTCAATCCAGTGAAGATTGCATTTCTTTGAGGAAAGATATTTCCATGTGAAATTTTGTTTGGCCTTATCAGTTAATAAGCAGTACTGTTCTAAAAGAGTTGCATGTGTTATTTTTCCTTATTCCATATAAGCTCTAAAATTTGGAGTTCATCTTCCCAGTAGCATACTTAATAAGTTTGCACACTGGCAGAGTTCAGGCCTGGATCAGACACAAAACATGAGGACTCCAGTAGTGGAGTATTCAAAGAAGGTTCTGGAATTGGCGTACATTTTCATTAATTTTCACTAACGCAGATTAACTTCAGAATAGTGGTAACTTTGCTCTTATTGCAACATGACCTGTACCAGGTTGCAGCACACTGTAAGAGAGGGTGCCTGGGAGTTGCCCAAGGTGTAGCAATGAAAAGAAAGTGTAGCTTATTAGGCCAAAATTCTGTTTGTCTTCCCTCCCTTTAAAGGGTAGCCATTTACTGTAGGGTAGAGCGGAGTGAAAAGTGGTAATAGCCTTTGATAATGTGTTCTGGAAGGAAATTTCATTAAAGGAATTTCTTAAAATCTTTTTTTGTGCTATACAGAAGTTTCCATATGGCTGCTTCAGAGTAGGACATGAATATATTAATTTTTCTGGTCTTTTCCTAAATGAAATTCCATTGTAAACAGTTAATAAGCTTAGCTCAGTCAGACATATTGTCATGTTTTCTGATGGAAAACATGGTTCTGTTGATATTTCTCTACCTCTTCTTCTAAAGTATTCTAGCAGTAAATAACTAGTCTTCTATTTCTGAATCATCTTACTAGCTGAGAAGATTCAATAGATGAGCAGCCAGAAGGTTTGTTTGGTTTTGATTGAGGGGGGGCGGGGGGGAAATGTGAAAAGGGAAAAAAAAAACCACCAAAAAAAACCCCAACCATTTTTCTCCCTCTCCTTTTTCCTTGACCATCTGGGCTTCATGGAGAGCAAGAAGTGACAAGTGCTTTCTGTATCTACAAGTTTAAACAGTCTCTGCTGAAGGGGAAAACCAAGTTTTTTGTGTATTCATTAGAAGGAATTAAAGCAAGAGTCCTGCAAAAACTGATAATTGGTAAGCAATTTAGGGAAGAAATAATATCTGAAAAATTGCAAGTAGTTTATGTGATAATGTGACCATATAAAGAGAATCATTGCTGTGGCCATCTTTAAAAGGAAACTGAAATGGAGTATATTTTGCAGCTCAATTCATGACTGACACTGCCTGTCAGTGCTTAAGAAGCATTCTATTCTAAGACCTAAGTCTGTCAGTTCCACTGAGCACTATGTAGTTCTAATGCTATTCAAGCAAAAACACTGCAACTTCCTTTTGCATGAAGGGCCCAGTGGGGAAAGTGAGGAGACAAAAAAAGGGAGGAGGACATTTCCTTTAATAACCTTTCCATTTTTAATAAAAAATGTCAGTCTTCTGAATGATCTTAAAATTTAACCATATGGATGTATAAAATGCCACTAAATGAAATTTGGTTTTGATTTGACTGACTTATGATGCTTTCAAATTTGCATAATATGCATGGTCAGTGGAGCTTGTATGGTTGTTTTGTTCATCTGGTAAAGGACATACTAAATGGGACGAGAGGATATTTTTGCTGTCTAGTATAAAGGAGACTATAATGTGTTGCTCTGCTCAGATAGGATGGAAAATTAAGCTCGTAGCAATTTTAGAGGAATTATTTTCCACAACCTGATTTCCCATCAAGTGTTGTCATTGTCTTCATCATAACTGGCATTAATTCCATGCAGGTAATCACTGCTCCTGCAGTCAACAGGCCTGATTAAAGGTCTGAGACTGAGGTTGAAGGACTTTTTAAAATATCCATAATGGGATAACTGGATATCCATAACTGAAAGTTGAGCTATAAATTCATTTGGAATGGCCGTGGAAAGGCTTAGTTTCTTGTCTGGACTGTTGTTTAGTTAGTGCAGTCTGTCTTTTTTTCTTTTGTATTTATAGTTGAATATATTTTAGAATCTGCTTCCAATGCAGTTACTTAGGTTAATATTTTCTGCTGTGAAAATAACTTCTGCTTAAGCTTAAAAGCCCTTTGTGGAGAAAATGGTAATTTAGATATTTGAATTGTTAATACACAGCTGGTAGAATTGCTAAGCACCTCTGCATGGTTTTGAAAATTAACTATCAAATACAAGGTATACATAGCAGCAGAGAAGGATTGCATGGTGGAAGAATATTCACACAGGGATAGTGGTGTTTAACACCTCTCTGTAGAGTTGTGTTGATGCCAATGGTACTTTAAGCAGCTGTTATCCAAAGCCAAATCTGCAAAGGAGATGGTGTGTGGCAAAGCTGTGTTCTCATACCTAACTTGTAAAGCGTATGTTGCCAGCAACAGAGCCCACAGTTGTCTGTCAAAGGCATAAATTCTCCCTCCCATGGGAGAAGTGGCTTTGAATTCCTGCAGGTGGAAAGTGGAAATCAGCTTTGTTCCCCCTTCTATCTCAAATGGGAGGAGGGCATGGAATTAAATAATCAGCACTTACTCCTTCTTTAAAAGCAGTTGGGCCACTTTTTTTGTCAACAGACCACCTTGTCAGTCCTATCATCATCAGCCACTGAGAACAAGGACTGCGTAGTTTGTGGAGCTGTGAAAGGTTTAGAAAGAAAACAGGAGTACCAAGCAGCTGTATATCAAAGACCTGTGTAGCTGCCTATGTGTAGCCAGCACCTTTAATCTTAAAAATGGACACGTGGGCAGAACAGTCTCTGGAGCTGTGCAGCAGCTGAGGTTTTCACTATCCCATTCAAAGTGTGTGCAAAGTATGTTCACTTGATGTCCTAGATATCTGTAACCTTCAACATTCTTGGGATTCAGCTTATCCCTTCTTGCTGAAACAGGCTGTGGAAATCAATCCACAGCAGTCTTCTTCGTTCAGTCTAGGAACATGTTAAAGTCACAAGCCACAGAGACTGATTCCTCCCCCCAGCCCTCCTCCTACCGGGGTGCTAACTTCAAAGGTTACTTTAGACCGTTGAAATACCAACTGTATTAAACAAGCGCTCAAAATGCAAGCAGCCAGTTTGAATTGCAGGAATTCAATTATAAGCAGCTGGCTTCACTTCTAACTGAGGATCTAATAGTAAAACAACAACAAAAAAAAAAAAGCAACAGACCAAAACAAAATTCCAAACTAAATCCATCTGTCTGCTTCTACTCAATGAAAGTTAAATAGTAAGTGTGCCACTTTGAACCCCAGATGAAAGTTTCACTGTTCAGAGCATGTGCAAACACACTTTTACAAAGGCAGATGTCTTCCTACAGGAGGTAAAAATAAATCTCTCTATGGGTTTCCTCTTCCTCTGTGTCTGTTTTAATTCTTCTGAATCACAAAATATGATGCAAAGTCACAACGGCGTGCACAGATGGATGGTTAATATGCAGCTCTGGTTGTTCTGAGGAGGTTGCTGTTTGACTTGCGTCTTTTCAGCTGAGTCATGAGGTATAACTCTGCAGTTGTACATTTCTTTGTGTCTGTGCTCCAGGCAAGGAGGCTGCTGAGAGCAGCTATCCCTGGCAGCGAGGGAACACAAAAGCAGGGATTTAGAGTGCGTAGCGGGGCAGTGCTGAGCTGGTGCATGCTTCTGCAACAATGGAGAGCCACGGCTGTCCCTAGCCAGCACCCACTCTCCTACCAGCCACCCCGAGGCAGTTCACACATGTATAAGAAGGAACAGAGGATGATATAGACAAACCATTAAAAGAATTCAAAGTCGTGAGATGGAAATAATTTCTCCTAAAATGCTAAGCCTTCAAAAATCCCAAGATCAGCAAGTCAATTAGCTTAGTCAGTAAAATATTTTACATTTTTGCATGCAGCCTTTACTGCACTTGATTTTGATTTGAGAACTACCTGTAAAGAAATATACCAAAACTTCCCAAATAGGCTTCAGTCATGTCTCAAAGTATTCTCTAAGGCCCCTCCACCCCCACACAGTTTGAAATCACTGCCTCCAGCTGTAATTGTGTCCTAGAGCCTTTGCTTTAAATGAAAATGCCTTCAAGTTGAACCCTAACCCTGATTTATCATCCTTAGAAGGAAGGAGGCCCAGTGGTAGTTGTGCTCCTATATGGGTTTGAGTAGACCTACTTGACTTGTTCAAAGAGAAAAATTATCTTAAATAGGTAGTCAGAAATTCATGGGTTAGTGATATAGTAATGCTACAGTAACAAAATATGAATAACTAGTCTTTATTAGCTATCTAAATTACTTCAGACACTCCTCAGGTATCTCTGCATTATAATGCCTTATTCCCTTTGTTTGTTTGATGGGATAGTGTCACAGAGAGCTGCTTGGAAGAGATAAGGGGTGGGGAGAGGCAGTTGTGGAGTGGGTACCAGCACTGTGAGCAACTCACTGGTCTTCAAAGTCTCTGTACTGTGCAAATAAGGGTCTGCAGTCCCTGAGCTTTAGAAAAGCCCGCAATTAGCTTAGCAGGTTTTTGTGCTTTCAGTTCTGGACAGTTGAGATTCAAAAGTGAGCAGATTTCTTATATTGTAGTTTGTCAGACTAAATATACAGTTGGTTCCTTTCTGGAAGGTTTGCACATCTAGAAAAAAGGTAACACAGAAGGGGAACCAAAGCTAAAGGCTGGCTAATTTTCATGAAGGCACAAACTAGGGGTCTGAAAAAAAGGTAACTGATTTAATAACATGTAATGCTGTAATAATCCAGCCACAAGTAATGCTTCCTCCAGCAAAAGCTTCTGGCCTGTGTAGTCTCTGTTTTCTGAATAAAATCAGCTTCGTGTTTTACATATCAGCTAAGTTAAAAATATTTTTAAGAATATCAGTATGATGCAAGTCTAGCCTGTGCTAGTCTAGCCTCTTTCACTTAAATAACAAACTGGCATCTATAATTCTGATTTCCAGTACAGTGTAATTCTGCTGACAGAAAAAGAAAATGGTATCCAAACTCTTATTGTTTTGTATAGAACATGAATCAGTCATGTCATTCTTCCTCATAACTACATGCATAGCAAACACCATGCATTGCAGCTATTCACTTTTAAAATAACATTCAACAACATACAAAATATGAGAAAAGGCATGCATAAGTACATTGGATTAAGCTGTCTTGCTTAACAAGGAGGAAGAAATGAAGACAGAAGTTTATGTATTATATACTCCAAGTGGTATTATTCTTAGTAATTCCTTGTGCTAAATGAGTTTTCTGTAGAGCTTTGTTATCACCTCTAGAACCAAGTGATTAATTTATTTTGGTTATTTTTTCTTTTTTTCTGGTGACCAAGCCATGGAGGTGAAAACCTTAAAATCACTGCACCCGTGGCTGGTTTTACATTACATCTACATTTCATTTCACTTTCACTGCAAACAATGATTTCCTGATATACGAGGCTGTGCTCTCTGCTCTTGCTTTTTTGCTTTCTCTTGTCTGATAAGGACTCAGGATGATGACTTTGTGATATATATGATAACTTTTTTATTTTTTTTAACTATGCTCTTTTTGTTATATTTGTAACAAATGTAGCACTGCAGTAGAAACTATATATGCCTCAAATTAACCAGAAAAAATGTGATTATACTGATACATGTTTTATTTGTAGCTCCAGCTGCAGTAATATGAGACCTGCTTTATAATTCATCTACTGGGAATTTTGTGTCTATTTTGAAACCTCTGACGTGCTTATTAGAAGGTAACTGAGAAATATATACCAACACTCTCAAGTATGGTGATGACAGATCATTTTTTTTTAAACATTGTGGGGTATTTCTGGACTGCAATTTGCCTACCATGTTGTAAGAATAGCAGGATTATAAATCACGCTTAAAATCACCACAGCTTACCATAACAGCCACTGAAAACCAGTTCCACTGCTGCCTGGATGGCAGCAGGAGTGATTTTTGATCTGTTGAGAGTAGTTGGATAGAACCTAAAATCATCCAATACTTACACTAAAGTAAGAGGAGGGTGATATACTGTATGTTGTGATGGGTATCTCTGATAATCTGTATAGTGAAAAACAGATTTGGGCTTTTTCACACAGGTTTGTGGTTTTTCTGTTTCACTTTGAATTAATTTGCACTTTCTGTATTTAAAATGAATACTCTGTTCATGTTTCCAAATGGGTAACTTGAGATGCCCCTATATCCTGTGGACAGGAGGAGAGGCCCTCTGGTACATGTGATACAGGTGTTGCCTGTGTTCCAGGCAGGGTCTGCATTCCTTTTCTCTGAGCATAGTCACAGAGAAAGTATGAGACACTTCACTGCTGGCATTCTGGGACACATTGAACATGCATTGGCAACAGTTTAGAAACTCCTGGTTTGGCTGAAATCGTAATTTCAAAGCCATGGCACAGATTATTGCCATGGTTTTGTTTTCATACTGCATTTTAAAGAGGCCCTGAAGCAGTTGATCTTATAATCAAAAAAAAAGTTGCTGTTCTGTGTCTTTTACAGTGATTTCTCACCAGCACCACACCCACCCCCCCACTGTAGACTGTGCTTTAGGCAGTCACTGGATATCAAAATATAATTTTGATAATTGTCAGGAAGAGAGAATAGGGAAGAATGGAGTGGTTTGTAAAACTGAAATGGAAAATATACTCGGTTGATATGTTTCTAGATACATTTATTCAGTGAAGAATTTATTCATTTTCCAGAAAGCCATAATGCAATTTTTGCTCTCTCTGTAACCCACCTATTTCATACAGATCTCTGTTTTTTCATTAAATTATGATAACTAAAGTCACAGTAAGTATGAAAGCAAATTTGGAAATTGAATGAAAATTCTAGGAACATGAAGGGAACTTACACCTGATTTGCTATTTCCCTCCAAAATTTCTGCCTTCCCTTTGCATACAAAGGGCCCTGGGAGCTGTGGGACAGCCAGGTGACCCACACCGAGAGACGCGGCAGGACAGGAGCCCCGGCTTCCCCGTGCTCGGACAGGGAGGGGGTGAAAGCCCAGGGCTTCCTTTGGTCACGGTCCCTCCAGCTCTTATTTTATTTAGTTACTGCACCGTGATTAAATTAGTTTAAGGATCAGGATGCCTGAGACTCTGCTGTGGAAACCTGGTATGACTGTGAGAGTGTGGGGGGTGTAGCTTGGAAGGGGATTCGGGGCTTCGGTCCCAGCTCTGGTGGTGCAAGTGTGACTGCCAGAGTGGCTTCTGGAGGCTCCGACAGGCAGCTTTCCTTAACACCAGGATGCAGGGTAAGTATGTGGTGGTGGTGAACTTTTTTTTTTTGAACATATTAAAATATTTGAGTAGAAGGTGAACAATTCATGATGAGAATGTAATTGTTGCTTATTGCCATCAATAGATCAATGGGTGTTACCTGGGTGTTGGCTGTTGTTGCTTGTATGCTTTGAGATGGTATTTGGCCGCTGTTAGCAGCGGAAAAAAAAGGAAAAGAAAAAGACCCAAACAAACAACAACAGAAAAAAACCCCAAACAAGATAAAAAAACCAAAACCAGACACAAGTCCTGAATTCAGAATCCAGAGTTCAGAGACTATAGAGATCATAAGATTAGGGTCCCACTAAGATGATAGTTGGATGTATTACCTAGTCATGCACATAGTGAAAAGTAATATAATGCCATTGTAAACTTGAGAGGTTGTAAACGATAATTCTTATTTTGTGTGCATTACCATTGACTTCTCTGCGGAGTAATGCATACTTTACAATTAGCAGTGGAAAAAATAGACTTGCCATTGAAAAACACATTCTAAAGAGGTAAGTGTATTTTCACAAGGTTTAAGCATGAACTGCAGCTCTGAATTTCTTAGGGATATCTGTGGTATGTGACACAGCCTAGACCTGACTTGATGGTTATAAGGGCTTAGTTGAGAGAATAAATGAGAGTGCAGTTTCACTTTGCAGCTAAGCTGATGTAACAGAGCCTGGACACCTAAATGATATATTCTGCTTCCTGTGGGTTGCATCAGGGAATCACGTGGCCATGAAGTTAATTTGGTCATCTGGATGATTGAATAGAAACCAAAAACAAAACAAAAGTTTTCCTGTGAATAGCTTCACTGATCCCACTCCCCTTTCAACTAGATCCAATGCAGGAAATCTTTGGATTGATAGAGAAGAAAAGCAATTCTTCTGGCAGGTATTCCCAGCTGCACAGGTTTAGCTTTGAAAGGAATAACACCTTTCAAATTGCTGAACTCGGATGTAAGCTTAACAGAGGAAATTAAAAGCTTAGTTTGGAGTAGACTTTTCTTTTTCTTTTCATATTCTCTATGTTACAGTTTCTTTTATCCACACCAGTCACTGTCATTATTCTGAGCTGTTGTTAATGGATATTGTTTTTCAAGAATATCCCAGAAGAAAAGGGAAAAGCAAGTGGGCAAGTTTCTGCTTCCGTAGTGCACACATGGGCGTGTGAGTGTTGCCGGGTCTCATGACTCACTGCACAGCTTTGTGAGGTAAATGGGACTGCATTAGCTTGCAGAGCAAGTATAAACTATTTCCCATAAATAGCGATACCACACTTGGTCTCTAACGACTCCACAGAGCTAAATTTAGAGGAGCATTTCTTTACAACTGCCATTTCACTCACACATGCACATGCATCCCTACCTTAGATGGTGGGGTCCCCATTGAGGTGGGGGGAGAGTGGAGGATCCATTGCTTATGTGCACCCCAACATGCTGTATTATTACAGTATTCATACCTGTGCATAGCGTGCACACACAATTGGATTTTCTATCGTGAATGACAATGTATGTACATAAAACAGCTGGGGGTGATTTAATATTCTCTGTGCTAAATCAAAAACAGCATACAGTACTTAAAACGCAGAGTGTGTGCTGTTCACTTCAGGCAGCCTTAGGAATTGCACGGACTGTGCCATGGAGACTGCTCGGTAACTGAGATAGACCTTCTAGCTCTTCCTGCTTTGCACAAAGGGGATCCCTGAGTGCTATTCACAGTTTCAGCAGCACAGGCTGTCCCCTGCTGAGAGTAGGAGAATTCCTGTTTCAGGCAGCAGAGGACAGTAACACATGACTCGCTGGTATGAATCATTTTGCAATCTTTTGCTAGTCCATACTGACATTTTTACATATCTTTTATTCTGGGCTGTGGGGGTAGCCACAGCTCAAGTATCAGTCTTTTCAATTCATATTCACTTCATTTGCCCTCCACTCGTTATCCCCCATCGTGGTGGCCAGACAGGATGTCCTGTCAGCCCTGGCTCCCTGTCGTTCTGAGATTTGGCCCAAGTGCAAAGAGCTGACTCAACACCTGCTCTGGGTTTAAAGGGGCCGAAGTCTACTTTATACAATCTGTGGTACAAGATTTTAACCTCTGAAATGCCATTCCTCTGTGATTGCCTTGCAAAACCACAGCTATCGTTTCTCACAAGCTTTGTTACTGAAGGGACTGTGAGAGGTAGCGGTGTGTAGGGACTGAACTCCCCCAGAATACCACTTAGCTGATAGTTCCTGTCTTGGTATCACTGCCTGTGGGAAAGTCACGTGCACTGTTTTTTAGCATTCTTCTGGATGTTGTTTAGAAACTGCTGGACAAACCAAACATGTTTTCCAGCATTTCATTTTGATAAGAAAGTAGTACAGAATGAATGCTTTATAACAATATGCCAGGCATGTACTCAGTTCCTAACAGCTCTAACATAACCTCCTGCCATATACAGTGGCAGGATGAGTTTGTGGAATAAAATTTCTTCTCTCATTTTTCATTTTTAGCCTGAGTCTTCCTTAGTTAGAGTTTAGGAGTGACTACTCCATTTCCTTCCACATCTCTCTCTCAGTTATATCAGGCCAGCTTTTTGGTTTTCAGTAAATTGTATTTGATCATCTAGTGTGGAAGATGTAATTCACACAGCAAGATGCATTATTACTGGTTGAAATATTTGTGAATTTCCATTTGATGTAACTACTGTAACTACAAAGGTTGACCTTCAGCTGATACAAACACACTGAAGTCATAGCTAAACAACATGGGCTAAAATTATGGTATAAAAAATTAATTTATGATTACACAGATCTTCTATTGAAATTAAGGCAAGAAGAGACTTTTGGGTATGTATAGATAAGTAAGTACTAGTTATACATGAACCATTCCTGCTAGGTATTTAGGTGCTTGTAAAAAGTTGGGTAATGATGAAGGTTCTACCAGCTGCCCACAGAATCTGTTCCAGTGTTTTTGCCTCTGGATATCATTTTGAAGCATGGTTCCTGAGATGGACAAAGTATCCCAGCTGAGGCTTTAAGGAGTGCTAAGTAAAGCAAAAAGTTTGTTTTATATATCTCACAGCACTTCTGTTTATACACCTCTGTATGTTTGCTTTTTTCACAAGAGTATGGCAGTGTTGACTCGTGCTCAGTTTGTGATCCACTCTAACCCTAGGTCCTCTTATACTGGACTGCTGGGTAGCTGCTACTTCTCCTGTGTTTGTGCAGTGAGCCGTATCTTAGAAAGGACAAATACTGACCTTCATTTATTTCCTAATTATTTTAGACCTTTTCTTCTTTACTTGCCCACATTACTCTGACTTCTGTTCTTAACCTCTGAAGTTGTCAGAGGTGTTCCCTGCCCCTTTTCCCCCAAATTTGCAATTTAAAACTATATTTTTTTATATATGTAATTGCATAATTGTATGATGGAATAATGTCTGTGCCCACAGAAATTGATTTGATACAAGCTTTCATAGTGATATTAGCAGTCACTTTTAGCCCATCTCATCTTCAGCTGGTCTCCTGCACATCCATTATTTTGCCCAAAGTTTGCTGAGCTTACTTATGCAAATTGCCTGTAAGAAGCATCATATCTTCCCTTAAGTTAAATGATATCCACATTTCACCATCCTTGAGCCTGTTAAACCTGTCACAGTAGACAAGATCGGTTTGATGCAATCTGTGCCTAACAAGTCTGGCTCTGTTACTTATCAACCTATTATCTTCTAAAAATAGTTCATTTGTTCCAATATATTTTTCCAGGAATTGCCATTAGACCAACTGTTCTGTAACTGCCCAGCTTATGCATGTGCTTTTCCTCACTTCATGCTTTTTCTTTTTTATTACTTTTCTGATGTTTTTTCTATTTTCTACATTTCTTGAACCTTCCCATTTCATGGCTTTCCATGATAATCAGCAGTGGTTCTGAGATAGCTTCATCTGGCCAAATACTTCAGAGACTGTTCGGCTAACTAAAAAGACAGACATCATTTTAAGCAAATGGCCCCACCTGTTCCTTCTCCCTCCCTCCACATCAACTTCTTGATCCTTTATTGTATTTGGGGGTTTTTTACCGACATAATTAAATATTGAGCATTTCTTCATGTGTTGGCTTACCGCTTTAAGCAAGCTGCTACCTCTTTCATTGACATTTACAAATAAGAGGTTTCTATTTCTACCTTAACTGCCAATGATTTTGAATCTTCTTGTGTCTTTATGCCCAGACTTGTGATTCTTCCTTTACAGAATCTTCTATCTTGTGGAATCCTGGAGACTAAGCCAAACTGTCTTTCAGTAAACTCAGTATAGACTGAACAGGTCAAATATAAGTACTTTTCCAGATCTAGATTTATTCCCACCATTCTTCTCTGAAACTTTTCCAAACTTTAATAGTCTCCAACCTAAATTAACTGAATAAATGTCAAGCATATGCTATATTCACTAAATCTGAGCTAGGCTGCTAAATTACTTGACTTGCACCACTTCTGGTTACTGTGGTTACCACGTATGATACGTGTGGATTGCATTGAGTGACACCAAGAGTCAAAACCACAGCAACATCAAGATGGGAGAGTGAACAATCACACTGCTGGATGTATCTGCACCTTACTTACCAGCCCAAGTCTCAGGTACTGCCCTTCTTCCTCCTTTGACCTATCCATCCACTGTCTCCAATTTGTAGCCTACTTTTGCAGTCCGCACCAAAGAGACCTTTATCATGTTTCTCTCCGTTGCAGCCATAAGCTGTATCTCATTTTTTTTTGATTCAAATAAACCCCTTCTAGGAAGCTATCTATACACTGTCACCTACCTTGATAATTTGCCTTTACATGGAGAGGCAGAAAGGGGGAAAATACAACAGGTCTGCAAGGGGAGAACAAGGATTTACAGTTTTTTGCCAAACACACAAGCCAGCTCCAAACCCATTATAGCGAGAGGCAGCAAAATTAACCTGATGAGTAAACACTAAGCAAAGTTATGAGAGCATAGCTCTGTTGCTGTGAAGGCTCAGCATGGTCAGTGGGTGAGGAATTGAGGTCCCATTTGAAGGTTCTGTCACAGGCTTATCAGCACAAAAAGATCAGCATGTTGCTTTTGACAAAATGATTTTTAGCAGAAGAGGCCAGAGCTTCAAAATGGAATTTTGGATGTTCATGATAAATTGACAACAAGAGCCAAACTGTCCTCACCCAGTGGATTTCAGTTCAGTGACTGACACTTTCTTTATGCACACGCTTATTTATATATATATATACATGCATATAATGCTCCCATTTAGGGTATTGTTTGAATTTAATTCCTAGAAGGGCTTACCATTCATTTCGGGTGTCCAGAAGGTAGTGGGATATAGTAAAAATGTGATCCATTTGGGGAAGAGGCTGTAGCCTGTTTGCTGTTGGAATACACTGCATGTAAAACCACAGAACAGTTTAACAAATTATATCGTTCCTCTGGTGGTTACTTCGTCAGCCCTTCACCTTTATTCTGCATTAGCATCTAGTAATTCTGCTTTTTGCCTGGAGCCAGGTCACCAGCTGGTATAAATTAGTCTACCACTAATGAATTTATGAAGCTTTGTCAGATGTCTGCAGTGAAGGGTTACTTTTTGTTTAAATGGAAGAATTCTTCTTGGATCTGAAGTCCCCTAGCTGTCTGTATGTATCTTCCCATTCGCTGTTCAGTTCCAGAACGCTCTTACTGAAGCAGCCACCTGTGAAGTTGATTTTTTTCTTGCTTAGAATAATTTTGCTCTAAATCAGATACTTTCATTTTCTATCTCACAAATGCAGACAGAACAGAACATGGTTTTAAATACAACTGTTAGTTCTGGTTGCATCGCAGTATACCCACTCTGTCTGATGATAAACCTTCAGTACCACAGCTCAAACGAAACACTCAATGTAAATGAGCTTTCTTGTGCTGTGGATAATTGTGGTTTGAAAAGATTGTCCAAAGCATTTTTTTAAAGCAGGCTATCCTCTGAGCATTAATGCTTCACCTATTGTAAACGCTGTAACTGGAACAGCAGTGCTTCCCAGAGGAAACTTGTCTTAGGGAAACAGTCAATTTTTGAGAGGGTCACATTAAGTTATTCAGAAGACTGAAATTTTAACTGCTTATTCATCCCAGTGATACTCTCAACAGTTTTGAAGGGCATGCTCTTATATCTCCTCCTGTAAAATCTTTTATGAATCTATAAGCAGAGTCAGCTATGAGATCAGACAAGGTTGTTGAGGACTTTATTCAGCCCAAGTCTTAAACTTCCAAAGATAGAGGGGTTTAATTTGTGCTGTCTACTAAGACAGTAACTTAAAGTGTATTTACTGGTTTTTTTCTTTCTTTTACCAAGCCATTTCATTTATATAAAAACATCAGACACTTGTACAGAGCTAAATAACTTTCAGAAGTAGCTTTTTTCAAGGAGTTTAATTACCTCCCCCATTCAGTTAAACTTATTTTAAGGAGGTTTTTTGTCTATTCTCTACATACATGAATAGCACCATTATTCTATTTTTTTAAAAATTTAATAAATAATTGTAAAATCTGGTAGTGTTAGGATCATGTAGAGAAAAGGATTTTGTAACAGATGTAAATGCTTTTTACTTCTGTTAAGATTCAATGCATTAAAGAACACATATTGGAAGCTGTGTGCTCATGCTATGTTTTATGTTGAACTTTGGACAAATGTACGTAGTATGATAATTGTAATGTAGGGATTAGAAATTTCACAATAAGTATGAGGCTAGTGCACAGTAGTGCTGTATACCAGAGCTGGTTTTGCTAATCACCATTTACTTATTGGTAACTTTGGATTGGTTTGCCATGATACTTTCTCAAAGTGCCCTCAAGAAATCTTAGTGCCTCTCCCATATATAGTGAGGCTGATTTAACTGAATTTATCAGGTCTGTGTTTAAAGTCTTGTGCTTGTAAAGTCTGTTTGCTTACACTACTGAATGACCTTGGCCATTTGCTGTTGAAGTAGTTGTATAACCACTAGTTACCTTCATCTTTGTGCAGGAGTCTGGCTAAAAAAGATGTCACTCCCACATGTATATGGTAGAGAGTTAAAACTCTTCAGAGGTGGTCAGTGAACACATCTTTTATTTTCTAGCATTTCACTGGCTGTGACTGTGTTCTAAGTTTATAGCACATTCTGTATGTGCTGGATCCACATGCTAAAATGAAAGTAATGCTGCAGTAGCTACTGTGATCTCAAAATCCATGCAACATTTATTTTTTAAAGCTAGAATATTTGGCTTAGATATACTGACAGCATAACTGTTATATTAATATAATTTGATCTGCGATTCAAACCCCTTTTAAAATAGTGGCTACTGTATAGGTTCTGTGTGCTTTTACATTGGAGGCACATGTGGACAGAGGGTATTTCAGTGTAGCATATGCTCACCAGTGGTCAAAGCAGAATGCCTAATTTTTGCCCACAAAGTCCTCCTACTTGCAAAGTCAGTCTGGATTGAATAAGCGCTGTTCCACAGCCTGAAAGACCATGACTTCTTGAAATCTCTTATCTCTGTTTCTGTCTAAATGTTATGTATCAAAGAGATGAGTTTTGCCAAATGAATAAAATCTAAAATTTTAACAGCCTGTTTGCATGCAGGATTTAGTCTGGTGTATGCCTATCTGTGTTTGCTGAGACAATTCTTCAGAATGCATTTCCACTGAATTATGTGAAGCTACTCATATATCTGAAGGTCTCCAGCTGTATAAATATTTGTGAGATTGATAATAGGAATGTTCTGCTAATAGAATGGACAAGAAAAGACACCCTAGTTGTTGAGAGAATAAAAACATGTATTGCTGAGATTAAAGAGGAAATAAAATTTGTTTGAAAACTCAGTTAAAGAAATGGAGAGGGACAAAAACAACTGCTGTAGACTTGAGCTAGGACCATGGTTAAAAGTTTGTACCACAAACTCAGCTTTCATGGCTTTCAGCTATGTACATATCACAAAAATTGCTCTCTTAAAAATACCTGGTTCAAAACCCTTTATTTATTAAAAAGTCTTGTGAAAACCAGTCTCTTGAAAAAAGAAATGTGCGACCATGTAAGAAATTGGTAACATATTTCCTTTCTTCTCTCCCTATTGAGACACAAGTAATTGACTATATTTGGGAAGTGTTAAAACTACCTTTTTATGAGACAGATGAATCCATTAAAAAGAACCCCCACTGAAATACACATTTTAGAAGCTAACTTCAAACCATCCCGAAGAATAAAGCTTTTTAGCTGTGTTTATAAACAGCCTTTGCTTTATAGGAGACCTAAAAAGTACTGCTTAGCTTTCTTACCAAATACTACCCTTTGGTCTTCAACCTGAGCTACTGAATCACTTCACAATAATGCATTTACTTTTCCAGGAAGTGATCTCCCCCCCTGTTACTGTGTCTTCATATGCAATGTCTTCACTAATAACTGCCCCAATAGTTAGTTCTGAGGAAAGCTGAACCACCTCTATCTTCCCTCCACCTTCCCACCCCGCTCACCCTGCACTTGGCTCTGCCTAAAAACATAGGAAGGGATGAGAAGAACTTGATTACTTTGTTTCTTAAAAGTCAGTGTGTTTGTTTAATGATATCCAAACTTTTTGGAAAGTTTACTCTGAAACTGATTATTTGTGTAAATGTGCATTCTAAACTAAGCATCTTTTCGAGTGACGTCTCTCAAGTATTTTTTTTAAATGCACCTTTTTTACCTTTTGTGTGGAAAAATGCCAGGTATCACAGTGTATTATAGACACTTCAATGTCATATCACACCATAACATTCCAAGTTTACAGCTCACTAGTGAATTTGATGCTGGGTTTATGTCAGCTACGGAAACCTTGGAGTCAAATGAAAGTGTAGATGCATAAGGTGTTTGGGGTTTTTTTTTTGTTATATTTGTTGATATTGTTCTTTTTTGTTTATGAACAAGAACCTATTTCCATGCTTTACAACTGCAACCTGAAGTGCATACCAGCAAATGAATGGGATTATAGTTGTCTATACGTAAGTAACTATTGCTGACACACATTTAAGGTAGCTGAGTAAGAAAACGACTATGTAGCTTTGTATGCTTTGCAGATAGATGAAAAATAACAGAGATATTAAGCAATATATCAGCTTAATTTGTCTTGAATAGGTATAGAAGATGTTGAATATTTAATGGATTTTGTTACATCAGTTAGGAGCAAGAACAATCCACTGGAATCACGAGAGCCTTGACATCTGATGTGAGCTGTTTTGTGACTCCTCATTGCCATGATTCTAAAAATAATTTTCTAGGGCTGCCGGTTTTCTGATGAGAAAATAGAATATGGGGGCATTTCTTGCAGAGAAGCCCCGTGTCCTGAATGCTTTTGTGATTAATTCGTTTTCACTTCGGATGCATCTTTGCTGGAGTCGCGTCCACCTTGGTTTGTATTTTTGTGCCAAAGTTTTCTCAGCCGAGTCAACTTTTATTCACTAATGGTACAACAAAGACAGAAAAAGCTTCTTAAAAAAAACCAACAATTTTTTTTAAAGCCAAACGATCGTTTCCTATTCTTGTGTAATAAGCTTCCCGAAATTGCTGCTTCTCCCCGTTCTTTCCCACCTCTTGTTTCTGGCAGGCTCAGACCCAAAGCGCTGGGGGGCTCTGCCATCCGCGCTGTTCAGCCGACATTTGCGCCCTTCCTGTCTGGGCAACTCACTGTATGTCTCTAACCTCGCCGATCGCGCTGCTTTCTGCCCCTAGTGAGGTACACAATTTATGGTCCGGGCGCTGTTCCCCGGGGCCTTCCCTCCCTCATCGCCGCGGACGGGCCGTGCCCCGCCAGGCCTCACGCCCGGCCCGGGCCCGGGCCCGCTCGGTGCCGCCCCGCCTCAGCCCGGACACCCGCCCGCCCTCCCCGGCCGTCCCGGCTCCCCGAGCCCCGGGGAGGAGAGGGGAG
>WBMV01001560.1:1496132-1516001 GCA_013396655.1 Campylorhamphus procurvoides | reverse complement strand
GCTCCTCGCGTGTGGCGGCGCCGCCATCGCTGCCCCACGGCCCGGACATAGCCGTAACCAGCTCCCTTCTCTGCGGATCTTCCAGGTGTCAATTCTCTTTTGCCGAAAGAAAGAACCGAACTTTAATCCGAAATGGGAAAGGAGAAGACCCACATCAACATCGTCGTCATTGGCCACGTCGATTCTGGCAAGTCCACCACCACCGGCCACCTCATCTACAAATGCGGAGGCATCGACAAGAGAACCATCGAGAAGTTCGAGAAAGAAGCTGCTGAGGTGCGTGGGCCTGTGGGCTGGCAGCCGGCAACATTCGGGGGTGCAGGAGTGGCCAGGGAAGAGCCTTGGTTGCCAAGTGGCGCTGCAAGGCGCCTGGCGGCCACGGGGAGGCGGGTTTGGGTCGCGGCTGCCCCGGGAGATGAACAAGTGGCTCAGTGTTGCGTGGCCACGGGGCGGCAGCTGGGCCGCAGTTGTCCCTGAGGTTGAACAACTGCGCAAGTGTTCAATCCGCCATTGTGCTAGTTGGAGAAACTCAAAATGTGAAGTGTAGAGCAAGGGCAGAAAAAGATGGTCGAAAGCTGCACATGGATAAATATGTCTGCAGTTGTACGTTAAGTAGAATTGTCCGGTTCAGTCTGTGTATGTGTAGTAAAGGACAGAACTGAAATTAATTTATTAAGGTTTATTTTGAAAATCAGTAACTTAAATGGATTTATTTTTTTCTCTGTATAGTAACAGCATAGGTCTTAACATTCCAGGACGAAAATCAGGCAAATGTTGGGCAGAGTGGCAGTTAAAATGTTGATTAGCACGAGGATTGCATTAGTGAGAAAGTGTAAATTTGTAGAGGACACTTAATAGTAGAACTCAGGCTCAAGAGCTCTCGCTAAGATGCATTAGTGCAATTAACAAGCTGTCAATGGGGCTGAACTGTCAACAGGTTCAATAAACAGAAAACAGTTGGCATCTCTCACTAGTAGTGCCAAGTGTATCTTGTTGCTTGCTTTATGAGCGGCAACATATTTCAGTGTTGAGCCACTTACTATTCATAGATTTTGCTCTTTGGCCAGAGTGTGATATTTCTGAAGTAAATGGAGACACGTAACTTAGTTTTTTTAAAAAGGAAAAAAACCAACTTTTTTTTATTAATCATAGATGGGCAAAGGTTCCTTCAAATATGCCTGGGTCTTGGACAAGCTGAAGGCTGAACGTGAGCGTGGTATTACTATTGATATTTCCCTGTGGAAATTCGAAACAAGCAAATACTACGTCACCATCATTGATGCTCCTGGACACAGAGACTTCATTAAGAACATGATTACTGGAACTTCTCAGGTTTGTAAATAAAGTCAAGAATTTGGGGAATTGAGCAACGTTGTTCCTTAGGTGGGGGGGAGGGGGGTTGTTCCTGTAGTACCCTGACAAATGCACAAGCATTATAATAATAAGAGTTTTGTTTTTCTCCCCCTTTATTTTCAAAGGCTGACTGTGCTGTCCTGATCGTTGCTGCTGGTGTTGGTGAGTTTGAGGCTGGTATTTCCAAGAACGGGCAGACCCGTGAGCATGCCCTTCTGGCCTACACCCTGGGTGTAAAACAGCTGATTGTTGGTGTCAACAAGATGGATTCCACTGAGCCACCTTACAGCCAGAAGAGATATGAAGAGATTGTCAAAGAAGTCAGCACTTACATCAAAAAAATTGGCTACAACCCAGACACTGTAGCTTTTGTGCCAATTTCTGGTTGGAACGGCGACAACATGTTGGAGCCTAGCTCTAACGTAGGTTTGACATTCGTTTCTATTAAGACATGAAACTGGGAGGATATTAAGCCAAATTATGCAGTGATAAAATAAACGTGTTTTGTAATAGTTACAGTTGAAAGTGATAAGGTCCAGAATAAGAGGACTTGAAATTTTATTTTGCAACAGCCAGATACTGAGATAATGCAAAGCTTTTCTCAGCCTTGTGCCATTAAATTTGTTAGTGAGCTTACTCCAGGGCTTGTTTTTCATTACAGATGCCCTGGTTCAAGGGCTGGAAGATTACCCGAAAGGATGGCAGTGCCAGTGGAACCACCCTCCTTGAAGCCTTGGACTGTATCCTGCCACCAACTCGTCCAACTGACAAACCTCTGCGTCTGCCTCTTCAGGATGTCTACAAAATCGGCGGTAAGTGTAGTCTATAATGCTTTTCCACTTGCCACAACGGCTGATGTATGGGCCAGAAATGCAAATGTTTGTCCATGAGCTTTTGTTTCAAGCCAAAAGTGTGTAATGTTTGTCTCAAGTTTTTTTTTCCCATAAGGACTTACATCCATTAACCTGAAATACTGGTGGTGTTTTTCCTTTGCAGGCATTGGTACTGTACCAGTCGGCCGTGTGGAAACTGGTGTTCTGAAGCCAGGCATGGTGGTTACATTTGCCCCTGTCAATGTTACAACTGAAGTAAAATCCGTGGAGATGCACCATGAGGCCCTGAGCGAAGCTCTGCCTGGTGATAATGTTGGCTTCAATGTTAAGAACGTGTCTGTGAAAGATGTTCGCCGTGGCAACGTTGCTGGTGACAGCAAGAATGATCCTCCAATGGAAGCTGCTGGCTTCACTGCACAGGTATTTTTTTGCACCTGTTCAAGAATGCTTGAAATGTAGCTTTGTATCCTGAAATGGGAGCCTTTTTCTTCACTTGTGGGCTAAGTTATAAAGTGATACTGGCTTGTATTCTGTGATGTATTTGCTTGAAGCAAATCTCATTAATTCCTTGGGTTTGTAATACACATCAGTGTTCAAAATCATCCCAGTACTAATTTGGCTTCCTTGGTTTTCTAGGTCATTATTCTGAACCACCCTGGCCAAATTAGCGCTGGCTATGCCCCTGTGCTGGATTGCCATACTGCTCACATTGCCTGCAAATTTGCTGAGCTCAAAGAGAAGATCGATCGTCGTTCTGGCAAGAAGCTGGAGGATGGCCCCAAATTCCTGAAATCCGGAGATGCTGCTATTGTTGATATGATCCCTGGCAAACCCATGTGTGTTGAGAGCTTCTCCGATTATCCTCCTCTTGGTAAGGCATCTCTTTAAGTGTTTTAATACTGATGTCTGGAAAAGACACTTCTTGATTCCAAGTATTGGGATGTAGTATGTTCTGTGAAATGCTGGTGAAAGCTGTAATGTGAAACCAAAACATCAGTGGTACCAGGGATACTTTGCAGAGGACAATGTCTGTCCCAGAGTGGCATTTGCTCACTTAACTCAAGCTATATGTGGCTCTGTGTAATTTCTGCTGTGAGTTCTGTAGCTCTAGACAAAAGTCATGAAACTTGTTTTTGTTTTCAGGTCGTTTTGCCGTGCGTGACATGAGGCAGACGGTCGCTGTTGGTGTCATCAAGGCAGTTGACAAGAAGGCTGGAGGAGCTGGCAAGGTCACAAAGTCTGCCCAGAAGGCTCAGAAGGCTAAATGAAAATTCTGTACACCAGCTGCCACCTCAGTCTTAATCAGTGGTGGAAGAACGGTCTCAGAACTGTTTGTCTCAATTGGCCATTTAAGTTTAATAGTGAAAGACTGGTTAATGATTACAATGCATCGTAAAAGCTTCAGAAGGAAAGGAATGTTTGTGGACCATTTGTTTCGTGGCAGTTTAAGTTATTAGTCTTTAAAATTGATAAATTTTTTAAAATGGAAACTTGAGACCAAAAATCTGTCACAGAATTTGAGACCATTAAAGCAGAAGTTCAATGCTATGTCTCTGTGTTCTTTGGGTTAACATTTTTATGGCAAAACCTATATCTACTCCTGGTGGGATCAGAAAGGATCATTGTTACTTAAGTATGTTCAGAAGTTTCAAGGCTCAGATTTTCTATTTCTGAAGAGTGTAGAGCAAAGTTCAGCTGCAAGTTTACTGGTTTTAACTGATCTAAGCCTTAAAAAATTACTTCTGGTGCTTTCTTTAAAAATTAATTTCTAGATTGAATAACACAAATACCAGGTAACAGTTGAAGTGTTTTGGTGCATTCTGTGATGCATTGAGTAAACAGAACTTTTTATCATGACAAAGAAATAGTGTAAACAAGAACACATAAAAAGCATAAAGAAAGAATCCAGTGTTAGGTTTCCCATAAGTTTTGTACACAAATTTTTCTAATTGCAAGCAGAAACATTTTTTTTCCTGGGAAACTGATTAACTGTTGTGTAGCTCTTTAAAGATTAAACAATTTTACATAAATGTTTTCTAATACATAGTAAGACATTCAATAGCAAAGTTTAAAAATTAAAGTTGTGTTTAGAATTACACTTTTACATAATTTCTGAATGATCCACCATTGTAGCCTGCACTAAACGTAGTGTGACAATGTACCTGTTATCTGTAACAGTGAATTTGAAGATTTGGGTCAAACAGTTACAAGTGGACTTGAATACCTAGTCCAAAAGATTACTATTAATCACTAGATAAATAATCCCAACTGAAACATGGCTGTAAGAAATACCAGCACTAATAGTTGGGGGATTCCAGCATAGAAGTCTTGCTTTGAACTGGTAAATGGAGACAAGCAGTTAATGGATAATCAGACCTGGCTTGCATAATGACACAGCTGTTTTACTAACCTTTCACATGATTTCCCCACAGCATCCCCACATAAGGTCAAAAAGAATTCAGTGTCTTTGAGGGACTATTGTTCCATGACACCAGTATGTTTGTTCTGCCTGTAATGACAGTATTCTCTTGGTTGTTTTCCTTTCCTTCTCTGGCTGTGTGCTTGCTCTGCAGGAACTCAAATCTGTACTACTTGGATAGACCTGAACTGCTGTTACTTACTTTCATGTTCTGTTTGCTTTGGTTGGATCTTTTCTCCTTTTCTGCTCACCTTCAGTGTCTTTAACTGCAGCAGAACCTTGGAGCATTACACACAGTGTTTAAAGGTACAGATGTGCCAAATACAGTGGAAGCAATGGTTACAGGGCTTCCATACCGCAGCAAGGCTATGGAATTCAGTAAAGAACTCTCATTGTGCTGCTTAAATGCTGCTTCTGGAGGTTTGTTAATGTCCCCAAGGCAACAGGAAGTACATAACTTCAAAATGGAGGCAGATGTACTGTTGCCATAATAAAGTATCTGGCCAAATCTTTGTATGCTTTTCAGTTAAACCGCTGACCTTTTTCCAAGAGACTTTGGTCAAACTGGTTCAGCAAAGTTCTAATTTGGATGAAAAGCAAGGCGGCTTTGGCACAAGCTGCCTTCACAGTGCAGCTCTGCGTGCATTGGATTTCTTACGCATTCCTTTGTAGGTGCAGGATGTTTGGTTTGGCTGGCTGCAGCCTGGATATGCAACACCCTGTCTACGGTGCCTCTCTGCACGTTGCACAGTGTTGTCTACAGCTGGGTGTCTGCTCCATGACAGTTTGGAAGTCAGCTTGTAATAAGCAACTGATTCAAATCCTTTTGGCAAAATCAGGTGTGATACTGCACTGGGCGTTTAAGGTGTGACCCCAAGCAGTGGAAGGGAGACAGCACGGTGCAGTGCTGCTCTTGCAAGAGGCCCCCACTTCTGGTCAGCTGTGCGTAGGTCAGAGCAACTACAAAAGCTGCTGGGAGGATGGTTTATGTTAAAATGGCCCATGATGAGCAGGGGCAATAATAAGCTGCGTAGCTGGGGGCAGAGGGAGTGGTTCTGCCTCTGTAGGAGGTAGAAAGCCTTAAGCCTAGAGAGCAGACAGTGCTGCATCTAACAACTTCACATTGTGTGCAGTAAAAACACTTGTGAACATTCTGCATGCCATACTAGCAATTGCTTTCATGTATTTAAAACCTAAATTTTACATGTTCTGTTTTGGGTTTTTTTAATTTTAACTTTCATAGACCAGATTTGCTTTCTATGCACTAATGTAATCCCATCTCAGTTCTTTTATTAATCTTTGACTACCTGGGGAAATTGTTAGTCTTTTGTAAACAAAACTTGGGAAAAAAAACTACTTTGATCAAGCTTTTAATAAACATTAATAGCTGAGAACTGCATTTGTCTTCTGACTGCTTATTTCTTTAAGCAACTTTTGCAGCTGTCCTTAACTCTTTCTCCCCTGTCCTGCAATGCTGGTGGTGTTTATACAGAAGGAAGTGTGAAAGTATACTGCTATGGTGATGGAGCTAGCCACGAAGGCAGAAAACTGACTAGCTGGACTACTATGTTGATGTATTATGTTTTGGTTTTGTTGCTGACAGTGGCACTGGGGAGATGGAAGATTAAAACAATTTCCTTTCCAGTTGATGATGCATGCTTTGGGGGTCTGGAGACCCTTTAGGATATAGAAATGTCCCAAAAATATATGGGGCCAAGGTATTCAGGATCAGGTACAGCAAAGTCTGGCTAGTCTGCATAGGGAAGTGGAGCAGTGCAGTTCTAGCTGCTGTAACCAAATAACTTCTTGTTCAGTGTTGGTTCCCCAAGTGTAGATAATTTAGGCTGGAATAAAATGGGCTGAGCTCAGACTACTGCTTTGAGATATTTTATCAGACCAGTTTGTGCAAGGCTAATAGCTGGAATAGCTTATTTTACTGAACTTGCAGATGAAAGACTATTTGTTTCACATTCTGCATATAGCTGTCTCAATATATTTTGAATGATGTTGACAAACTGAAAAATTGCTTCTCTAAATGTGTATTTAGATTTGATCAAGATAAACCATGTAGAAAAAAATTAATCTTTGTACTGTATGGAGATATATTTTTCCTCATTGGTGCTAAATGATTTGATATCTGTTTAAGGAACAACATAAATTCAGTTTGGATCAAAATTACAACCCACCTGGTTTTAACTTTATGTAGTGCTCAGGCACTTGTGGTGCAAAAGAGCTTAACGAAACCTGCTAGATGGCAAAACTATTGGTTTGCAAAGCAGAAGCTGTGGGTTTTTAGCCTTTTCTGAATCCTCTTTAGTCCCTTCAGATTATTTCTGCATTGTAAGTCAATTACACAATTGCCTATTTTTAAAAACATCAGGTTACTTTCCCTGGCTGCCTACCAATAATTCTTTAATCCTTTTAAGTTTCAAATATTTACACAACATAATTCAAATCTGCTAGCTTCTCTACACTGATAAGGTGACAATTAAACATGTATTTTCCTTGAAAGATCCTGAGTGAAGTACTGAGGAAATGTGGAGGTAAATCAGAGCTAACCTGATGGACAGTCTCTGGCTTGTGAAGGGGGGGGGATGGTGGGGCAGCAGCAGGACGCACAAGGGGTGGCTGTCAAGGAGCTATGCTCTGAGTTTGTGCAGGTTTTGCTTATTTTTTCCTTTAAAAAATCAAAATTTTAAGGTACCTAAGCTTTGGTGAAGCATTGCCATGGACTAAGTGCATGCTTTTCAGGATGTGGGACCAGCAGGTTTGCCCTTGGTGTGCTGAGGTACTTTGCTAGGGCTTTCTCCTGGCTCCTCAGCAAAGCAGTCCAGGAACCTGGTCATCCTGCAAAAGCATCTGCAGGCTCAGGCCTAGCACAAACACAGATCCATGAGTTAATATGCTATTTTTTTGTATTACATGGTCAGTGGATATAAGCAGAGCCAGCTTACCCCTAACTTGGGGCCCTGCCTGCTCTGCCAGCAGCAATCACAGTCTTTTTTTTCCCTTTCCACCCAGTAAAATCTGGATTATTTAACACAAAGGGGAAGAGCCACAGCCGAGCCCGTTTCCCCAGGCCAGGTCCCTGTTCTGCAGGGCTCAGCACAGCCAGCCAGCTGGCGAAGCAGCTGACTCCAAACCTGCACAGAGACTGAAAGGCAAGGCAAATGTTCCCTCCTGGGGGGCCTTCGATTGCAGGTGGGCCTGAAATTTAGAAGAAGGTTTCAGGTTCTTATCTGCAGCCACCTGGGCACACCTTAAGCAAATACTTTTTTTATTTTGATATATGCATGTATGTACATATATATATACATACATATATGCACACATCTATACATCTATATAAATTAGTAAAATGCCTACCTAATCTGTTTTTTTAATTATTGCAGTTGCCAAACTTCTTAAAAATCTGTTTTTTCTATTTTGAAGCTGAATTCTAAGCTAATTCCTTAGTAAACAAAATTAAACCCTCCCAAATGAATATTTGGTTATTGATAACTAGTTATTATTTATATACCATATAATTACAGTTATTTAGTATTATTGCATGTTTCTGTTATTATTTATAGATATATATTATTTATAGATATTTGATAAATATTTTGTTTTATAAGCTGGGATGTGGTTCTGCTTACAGGGCATTTTGAAGAAAGAGATGTAGGATTGTTGGTGTTAAGTTGTCTCTATGTAAAATAAGCCCTTAAATAGCCTCTCCCAGAGGAAAAAAAAAAGAATAAATCTAATTATGTTTGTTCCTACTTGACTGTTATTACTAGTAATAATAACTAATATTACCTAGCCTGTTGCTAATGCACTTTTATGGATGATAGAACCCTAAATCTTTGGAGGAGAGGATGTACATATGTGCACATGAACTGGGAGAAGGAAAGCAAACCTGAACAGGAGCTCTGCTCTGCTGCCGTCACTTCCTTGTGATGGCAATTCCTGCGACTCATTTCTGGGCACACATCCACAGGACTTCTACACACGTGGCACAGCTGAGGAGAACTGAGATCACAGCCTGTGACGTGACTCCTCTGCATCTGGTACGGCCCCTTCCAGCTTGTGCCTGACGCCCCCCTCTGTCAGCTGGCCCTGCTCCGGGGCAATGTCACCAGGGCAGCACCTGGCCACCCGGTCAAAGTCCCCCGAGGTGCAGTGGGACAAGGACAAAACTTCGCTGAAGCGCCAGCTCGGCAGTTCCAGCCACAGCAGCCTTTCCACTTGTGACTCCAAAAATCCCATATGGTTGTGACATGGGCCACCACCTGGTCATACACTGCAATTTTCAAGTAAAGCCACAGTAAATTGCAACTGAGGAAACTAGTCACCAGGCTGCTGTTATCTCCCCTCTCTTCTTGCTGCACTGTAAGGCAGAGTGAGCTCATTTCCCACCTGGCTCCGTGCCTGCTCTTCAGTTAACCACATCAAGTGCTAAGTCACTTGGAACAAGAACAGCGTGTGCTTATCGGTCCCTAGCGGTGCCTGAAAATGTGCCTCCTGGGACTTGTGCTGGGAGCTGCAGCTGATGCTAGGCAAGAATGCCTTCACCTTCACTTCTTCTGCCTCCTGTCTCTACCACAGCATCAGCCTTTGCTGAACCATGCTCCTCCTGGGGAGCCCCTTTGCAGCCCACTCGTAGCAGCTCTGCTGACCCTCTCCCACAGTGGGGAGGCACCGACTCTATAGGGACACAGAAAAGCTGAGGACAAGGACATTTTCGACCCTGTTCATAGCTGAGCACCCCAAGGAGACATCACAGGATGTCAAAATATCTAGCCTCAACCCTGCAAAGAGGTGAACAAGGTGCAGCCTGCAGCTTTCAGGCTAGATTTGTCATTACTGCACCCCTTGGCACAGAGGTCAAGGCCCAGGCACTATGCACGCTGACCACACGATGGTGATCATGGAGTCAGAGAGCCTCTGATGGGGATCCACATAGGTCCCCTCCCTCCGAGTTACACATGCAGGCTTAAACCTGCACAACAGTTTAGAAATAAGAAAAAAAGCAAATTTGGTTTCCTTAAAGCATCACTGTTGTTAAAACAACAGATCAAGAATCAATCCTTTTTTTCCCTGCCCCTTACATAAAAGCAGTTGCATAGCAAGTCTGTCATCTCCCAGCTCAATGCTCTGGGCACCACTTATTTTAGTCATGATAGGAGAAACACACCTTTTATTTTTCAGTAGCCCCATACCACCATGGCAAAAGACAGAAATAACACCCTGAAAGGACTCCGAGCAGCACAGGCTGGTTTGGTGGGAAGCACAGAGAGCACCTCCTTGGTGGAAACAGCATCCCTGAGGGGATAGCAGACTCCTCCCTGCATCCACTAAATGCCATCCTCAGATACACGTCACTGGGTGGAGAAGCACATCCTGGGAGGTGTAAGGAATCAGAGCTGGTAACACCTGAGCATCTAAAAATCACCGCATGTGAAAATTGTTACTTATGAAAATGAAAAGCAATGCAGGACTATGAGGCACATCTGTGCTTGTAGGGGCCAGCCAAGTGAGGGATTAAGGCAATCCATATAGCTCAGCTACTGCTGCACCATTCCAAACATCCCAGCATCATTAAGACCATCAAAGGCTCCAATGGTGGTAGCTTTCAGTTTCTCCTACCATTTTTCTCTTTCCAGTTTTCCCCCACTTTCATCTTCTGGGCAGACATAAAGAAAACATGAATAAACTGGTCAGTCCAAGTATGATATGAAATAGAAACTAAAATAGGAATGGAAGACAACAGTTACCTTAAAAATCTGGTACAAGACAGAGTGGTAGAGAACTGAGGAAAAGGTGCTAATCACCAGGCCTATGTTCTGCAGGAGGGAAAAGAGACACACACATTGAAACAGGGAATACAAAGACCCTTGGTATGTGAAATGAGTTAGGCCAACCTTGTCATGCGTCCTCTCTCCCTGCTTGCCTGATCACAGCAAGGATCGTAGGAGGGCAAAGCGCAATTCATTACCATGCAGACAAGGAAAAGTAAGCAGGCACCCATGTTAAAAGCAGGCTCCTCTAGTTCTGCCCTCCCCATCCTCTTGGCCTTAGAAAAACCACACGACCTGTGAGGGTCTAAGCTCACTTTGTTTTCAGGTATAAAACCGAATCCTGGGCCTTGTAACAAGTCCTTGGTGGCTACAAAGCAGATGGTAAATCCTATCTGCCCATGCTATTTACAGCAGATTATTTACCCTTTCTGTGCTTGGTTTTCTTAACAAAATGAATAGAACTACTTGTAGCTATGATTTCTTTTCATGCTAAAGGTCTTCTCAAACAAGAACTATTCAGCAAGCACAAGATTTTGTGGCAAACTCTGTATACATGAAGCCAACACCCAAGGGACAGCCAGCCCTCAAGCTCGTGCACACACCAGCTTTTCCATTTCAGCAAATATGGACATCATTAACCCACATATGTGAACAGAGGGGCACCCTGTATTAACAAGGGATCTCACCAGTTGCCAAAGACACACTGCATGCTGAAATACAGCAGCTGTTACAGAAGATTTACTGCAAAGCAATGCATCTGTACTCTTCTGACTTCAATTTCCCTGAAGTTGACACTCTCCCCCTTCTTAGACCACAGGTATGCATTTTTAAACTGTTCAAAGTCCACTCCTTTGGCTCTTTCTTTGACATTGGTGCAGCCCAGCTCGGTGGAATCCCCCTTTGATTTATGCTGGCACGTGTGAAACCAGAAGCACAGGAATAAATTTAGCACCAAAAGCTGAGGAAAAGGAGTTTGCTTTTGTAGCAGGGTGCAAGGTGCCTTTTAAAGATAAGTGTTATTGAAAGCAAGGTTTTCCTGTCAAATGCTGACAAGAACCAGGAAAGTCTTGAGACTGCACAACTGGCTTAAAAGGGATAAGATGAAGGTGTCAATAGGGCTTCCTTCGTAGATCTAAGTTTTTACAGATACAGGTACATCAAAACCAAACATAATACAAAGATAATGCTATGAAGAAAGCATAAAATTTTCTGGATCGGAATATGCTTTGAATAGACAGATGCACAGGATTCCAGGTTTCTTTGGGTTCACTTAGCTGGAATTTCACCAGTACCATACCTAAGTCCTCCTAGTTACTACAGAAAGCATAGCTGCCTTCCTTAAGCTGAACTTTAGACCCACAAGGTTGAAGTAAACCTTTGAGCCAACAAGGCTGGAAGGAAAATAGGCCCCAGACATAAAGGGACAGATATACGTTAGCTTTCCTGAGCCATCCTGACATGAACCAACGGACAGATAACATGTCTAAAGCATTTCTGCACAGCCTGATGGCTGGTGATGGGGAGATGCTTTCAGGCAGGCAGATGTTCCCCCAAAGCTGTAAACTCTGCCCAGGTTCCTGTTGCATTACAGGCCTCTGTCAACAAAAAGAATTTGCTCTGATTCCTTTCTCTGGCCAGGAAAGAAACCACTCACCCAGAGCAAACAAGCCAGAGAAAAGTTCAGAATCATAATTTCAAAATTATATACATATATGGTTTATGGTTGGACTCAGTGATCTTAAGGGTCTTTTCTAATCTGTAAGATTCTATGACTTAACTGTAACAAAATGTGTTCTCAAGCCTGTTTGCCCAGTCAATTCAGAAGATGTTCAGAAATGAGACTAGCACCAGAGACTCCTGCCTACGTTGGGCAAGGATTTGGTAGGTGAGCAGCAACTTGAATTCAGTGTTTCTTGCTGTGAAGTGACAAACTGACTACCCAATTAATCCAACCGACTTGGATCTTGCTCAGAACCAATTTATATTACTGTCAGTTTCAGGACCAGTGCCAATGAGAAACCCCTGGGTCCTGCTCCCCTGGGCCCACAGCACATCAGACTGAGCTTCACACCACCAAACTGTGGTTCCTAGGGCAGGTTCTCACCTTACTCAGCACCCAGCCTGCGGCAGCCTGTCTTGTCCAGCTGCCTCCGCCAGCTCTGTAGCAAATCTTGCCCCACCTTACGTGTGTGAACTCTGATCCACTGCACTGTCAAGGCCCTGCTGAAAGCTAAGTGACAACCAAGTTCTTCTGTGAGTTTCAAGATAAGCCTTTTTTATTTTAAAGACAAAAATCCCCTGCAGGATATGGTGTTTACATTCAGTCTCCACTGTAAGCTTAAATATTCACATGGCACGTATTTTCATAGCCAATTGTTTCCTCTTGGCTGACACCACACCAAGACACCAGACTGTGTGTGGTCACTGCACAGCTCTGAACACTAGGAACACACTTTTTAACTCAAATGCCCTTGTGTTGCCACAGGTTCAGCATGGTAACATTTCTTACTCCTTTTATAAAAGCAAAACACTGTCCTTTACAAGATGCTTTAGAACAGATTTCGACTATCCAACATCTTCCAAATGAGTGGAATTTTAAAAGCAGTTCTGCCATCTCTTCACTTGCATCACCAGAATCACAGGCTGTATTTAGGTTCTCAGCATTTACTTCATGCATTCATCGTCTTTGCTCTATGCAACGACGCTGCCACAAAACTCAACTAGAACTGCTTTGGATCCAGCCAGCATGGGTGTTATTTTTCACCAGGGTCACAAGCACAGGTGATCTTGCCGCAGCATCTGGAAGGATTGGTGTCATTCTCTACACAGGTGTTTTAACAAAGGCACTTTGTATCTCCTCTTCAGAAAATTTGTCTGAAATCTCTCTTTGTGAAGTTGTTTTGTCTGAGTCCCTTTTCCCTGGTAAGCACTTCCCAGACTGAGGTAAAGCTTTTAGCTTCTCTGTCTTCCAGCGATTGGTTTTCACAAACCTTAGCAGGTTAACAATAGCAGCTGGTGTAATTCCAGGGATACGGCTGACTGCACCAATCTGCACATGGAAACAGGAACAGATTAACTAAAAACAAACCTATACATTAGTGCTAGTGAGAAATGAGATCAAAACCTGTGGGTATTCCTTTGCTTGATTGTTTTCACCTCCCCATACCCCTTGGAAGGCATTTCACTGCTGCTCAGCCTTGCTGTGGCCAAATATCTTACCGTTTGAGGACGGTTGGAGTCCAGTTTCTCCCGCACCTCTGCTGAGAGAGATGCATCAATGGCAAAGTAATCTAGGTCCTCTGGGAGCTGAAGCGCTTCATCACGACGCACTTCTTCTATTTCCTGCTGCTGATTGGTCACACACCACTCGTAAGCAGCTGTGATAATCAGGAAAACAAGAAAACCAGATATAGATGTTCATGTGAAATGCGTCACTTGCAAGAATTCTTGGAAGCAGAAGGAGCAATTCCACTGTGACAATCAAAAGCTCCTAAGGAAGTTTTCAGCTTCACAGACTGTAGAACTATATCACTACTTTGGAAGAAGTCACACTCTTTTATTTGTTACAGGAATCTTGCTACCCAGGTTGCTTTTTATTCTCATGCCAACAAAGAATGGTCTACTGACAGGGAAGTAAGGAGGAAAAGAATGCCTGGAGTGAACACAAATAACTGATCTCACACCCCAGAGTGAAACACAGGTGCATGCAAAGGGCTGTGACCTAAGGTAAAAGGTACACATTCTGATCGCACTGTTTGATTTCTCTAAGCAGTAACATGAAAGACACTAGGAAAAAAGGATTTTCTTTCCTCTTACTGAACAAAACACACACAGCTCAGCACAAAAAATGTAACTCTTATACTCTACCTTCTATTTTCAATCTCTCTGCCAGTTGTCTCCATTGAGCAAGCTTGTCCAGGTGCTCTGGAATAGCCTTTGCCAGAATCTCCATGTTGGTGTCTTGATATTGAAGGATGTCAAAAGCACTGTCCAGAACAAGAGTAAATTTTACAGTAGAAAGGAGTCACTTTCATAAGGCAGATTTACAGTTGCTCCCAGCTCAAACTTACAAAGTTCTTAGCATAAGCCAGAACAACTGCAGAGCCAAGCTCAATTCCTGACTACTTCTTCTCAGTACCCAGAAAAGCTGTTAAAACTCTTGAAGAGGGGCTCTTTACGAAAAATGATAGCAAGACAGAAGGGACAAGGTAAAGGCACCAAGGGGAACCTTTCATACAGACTGAGTCAGCCAGAAAAGATAATGTGAGGTAAAGGATGGGTAAGGAAAGAAAGGGCCTTTATATATAAGCTACCATCTGATACCAGCCTGGAATCACTTGCTGCTTTAACAAGCTTTCAACAAAGCAGCAACCCACTGTTCAACTGTCACCATTTGGTGACACTCTCTATAAGGACATCAAGGAGTGACTGAGCCAGTGGAGCACCCCCTTACTCTGGGAGTACATGTCAGCACCAAGAAACATGGCGTAGTAAAAACACCAAAGTCACACTTATTCTACAGGCAAACATCAGATGTGCGTGTTCCTGAAGGTGGTTAAGCTGGAATCTTGGAGTACCAACAGCTTCAGGAAACATGGAAAAATGCTGTGAAACTACTAGCTAGATGTACTAAAGCAAGCATAGGTCAGACCAGAAGACTCCAGCTGTAACCTTTACCTGACAGGCGACCTGCGATTGCTACTGATGGCAACTTCTGGCAGTAACTGTGACCACGTGGATATGCTGAACTGAAGTGATTTTAGTGTTGCAATCCCATCCTCTAAGGCAGCTCTCATCTTAACTGCTTGTTCATATCGCTGCTGTGACACACACCCAGCCTCTTCAAAACCTGCAGAGACAGATGGCGTATGAGACAAAGGTCTACAACCAGGCAAGCCTGCTCACTCCAAGAGCCCCCACAATAAAATACCTCTGTGAGTGAGCCTGGCATCAGCATTGTCGGGCCGCAGGGACATGCGGAACTCCACGCGGCTGGTGAACATCCGGTAGGGCTCGCTGGTGCCCAGGGTGGTGAGGTCATCGATGAGGACACCAACATAGCCTTCAGTGCGACTGACAATGAAAGGGGGCTTGCCATGAACCCGCAGACGGGCATTGATCCCAGCAATCACACCCTAGGCAGAAGGAAAACAAACAAAAAACATTTATTGGTCTTTCCTTAGTGAAAATATCAGCACATCTGCCTGCAAAGACTCAGTGCAGTAATCTGAGCAGGTAATCTAGGCAGTTTCTTTCTTGCAACAATATGAGCATCTGAAGGGATTCTTGACCACTGCTGATGCATCTGGAGACAATTCACACACACTTTCAATTACACCCACCGCACAGTCTCCATGCTGAAACACTCAACAGTGCTTCCAATTGCTTTTGTTACTGCAGTCTTAGTGATAGACACTGCAGATACTAAAAGTAAAAATATCTTGGGCAAGTCTGGAATCAGGGTGAGCAACCAAAGTAAGAACATCTCATGAGCTCAAAATGTGCCTAGCAAGACTCCGTATCACAGACAAGTGTCAAGGCAATATCCCTTTTCTGACTGCTGAGTATGTGTGGTCAGTTTCACCCACCTGAGCTGCAGCTTCTTCATAGCCTGTCGTGCCATTTATCTGGCCTGCAAAGAAGAGGCGCTGAACAAGGCGTGACTCGAGGGAAGCAGTCAGTTGACGGGGATCTAAAAAATCATATTGCACCCCATAGCCTATGACACAAAACAAGACAGATGTTACAGGAGGGATTTTGAAGGTCAGCAAAAGCAATCAGTGGGGTAGGATGACTTAGCTTTTCAACTTTAATTTACAATTTCAAAATAACCAAGGAAAGATCCCTGCATCCAAGAATTAGCTTTATTTCACATTTCCTTTGTTATGCTATGCTCTAAACAAAATGTGTTTTTTATTAACTGGTAAACAATATAACAAATAGATTTAAAACTATTCATCCCACTCACCTGGCTGTATCATCTTGGCTTTTTCCAAGCCTGGGACGGATTTGATCACCTGCTCCTGAAGCTCAGGTGGCAGAGTCATGGACATGCCTTGGGGGTAAATGACATTAGACTCCAAGCCTTCAGGCTCCAGCCACACTTGATGTCGTCGGTTTGGGAAGCGCAGAACCTTTGATTCAAGAGAGGGACAGTACCTGCAACAGTAAATAGCTATGAGCACCACCTGGCATGGAGAAAAAGTAACTGCCCAGAAGTGAAGCAGGAGACCCCGCTGAGTTTCAAACAGATTAACAGCTTGTCCCCTTGAGAGCCTTGTGTGATGCCACACACTTACCTTGGGCCCCTTGTTGTCTCCCTTACATGGTTGTTCAGGTGGAGGTTATCATAGATAATTTCCTGGGCTTTCAGGGTAGTGCGTGTCAGGTAACATGGTAACTGATCTTCTGGCTGAAAGAGGCCAAAACTCACTTTAAGTTAATCCAGTCATTACACTGTATTATTATTGAACAACTCTGAGCATCTCCAATACCTCTTCCATGACAGCTGGCTCTCACTTCTTGGAGAGCTAAGTAGTGTTGTCATACCTACTCTACAGAGAGAACATGAGCAATCAAAGATCTTGAGCAATATGCTCAAAAGCAGAACAAGAACAGAGCAGAACTTGGGAGTGCAGAAATCAAGTTGTATTCTATACACTACAGTCCTAATGACCCAATAGATACTCCCATTAAAGAAAAATGTTATATCACAGCATTCAAACTGACCACAAAAATATAGTTACTCTGGAGTAAGAAGAAGAAGTGCTGATCCTACAGCTAAACCCAGTAAAGGATAAAATAATCTCTTGGTAAAGAAAAAAAATAAAAATCTCAAAACTCTGCAATTAACATGACAAATTCAAAGTTTAGGAAAAAAATCACCATGTAAAGTATTTAATTGATTTTTCTGAAAAAGAGTCACTAGACTCACATTCAGAATAGTTGCACCTTAATTCCTTAAAACCTTTCCTACACATATCAAGACTTCCAGTGATACTACTTTTGCTCACATGCCGATTATAATAGACTACTGAAATTCCTATGTGCTCTGGGGCAAATCAACTCCTGCTCCTTAACTCTGTGCTACGTTATTACTACATTATGTAATAATTTCCTTTGAAATGAAAACTTCTTTGGAAAGTTGAGCTTTTTCTGCTTTTAAGTTACTGTTGATATGCCACTTCTGTGTTTGTGGATAACTCTATCCTTTCTCTTTCTTAGTCAATACTATTAATGATCTCTAATTTCAACATTTTAACCTTTTTTAAAGCTAAGGTAAGAAGTAAGACATTATAAATCTCCACAATACAGACATAATAATGAAAGTAATTTGTAAACCACTCACTAGCATATGAAGAATACTGGTAAGCAGTATCCCATTTCACACAACTCTGAAGTAAAGAAAGTCTGGTTCTCAATCTGAGAAACGAGAGTAAGGATCTACTTGCTTTCAAAAGAACACAAGCAACTTCTCCCTTTGCATTCAGACCACAGAAACCTAATGCCTCCAGTATGAATACATCCCAGCTCCCTTTTCCAGCCACCAATTCCCTGGCTGATTATGAGCACAACACTCCCCGAACCACTCCCCACTTGGCTCTAAGTGCATTTGATGTGTGCAACCCCACCTTGATCCACACAGCATCGCTGAGGAAGCTGAATGGCACTGGAGGATTGTCAGCTGCACGTTCCTCCAGACCACTGAAGTCAATTGTATCTTTGGCAAGTCGGGGTGGTGTCCCAGTCTTCAGCCTGCCCACAGCAAATCCCAGTTTCTCCAGAGTCTGAGCCAGCCCGATGGCTGGCTGGTCCCCCAGCCGCCCAGCCGGGTGCATCTCCAGTCCAATGTGGATCATACCCCTCAGAAACGTACCGGTGGTCAGGACAACGCTCCCAGCATGTACTGTGCTCCCATCCCCTGAAAAAGCAAGTTTGCAGAGATGTACATCTATCAGTATCAACAAGGCCCTGGTATTCTGGTGCTTCTGGTCTAAAATTGGACCAACAGTGTTCACTGAAGGCTTAGCCATTTTCTGTTATACAACAAAAGCAGCATTTCAATAAGGAAAGCACTAAAAGTAGAACTGCAATAAGCAGAATGTAGTTATCCCTATATTTTCATTATTCCTAAAAAAGTTACCCCTAACACAGAAAACCCACTCCTGGGAAAAAATTCATAGTCAGGCCTTTACTTCAGAAAGCTTTCTTATTAAAACAGCAAGTAGTAATAAAGTAAGAGTCTGTTAGCAATAGGACCCCATGGTCCCATAATATTGTCGACAGCATATGCCATTTACTAAATAACATCTCAAAATGCAGCATGGAATTCAGTATCACCAGCCAGAAGAAAATCAGCTGAGGGAACTTCCCAGTATCCTATCAATCCAGGTATTTATGTCATTGCATTATTTTGCATTACACATATCAACCTAGTTTAGTTCACACTCTACCTAAACTGATGAATCAGAAATGTTCTTAGTGTGGAGTAACTGGAGGCACTTACTGATTTGCTAACACATACCCAGAACGACTCCCGTGACTTGGCATTTCCCAGGATGGTCTGGTTCTGGCTCTGCCAAGATAAGATCCTCCACAGATGCCTCACGAACTGTCAACAGTGGTGTGTTAAGGATTTCCTTCTGTCATGAAAGGAGTTACTGCAAAAATCTAGGAAGTTATGAGACACAAGGGCAATCCTAAATGCTGTTGATTTCCAGAACATCTATCACCCTCTTCCTTTCTTACCACATCATTTGGGGGGCACTCAGTTATGATAGTATTCTGATTGATCAAATAGAAATTTTCATTCAGGTAAGAGTTTACGCTCAAAAGAAATTATTTGTTCATGAAGCCTGACCTGTATCTAAAATGCTGAAGAGTGCTTTTAACTATGCTGAGCTCAGTGCATTAAAGTACCAACCAGAAAGGTACGTAGGTTCCACAGGTAAATCAGGAAAAGTAAATAAAGAAAAACAAAACGCGCGCCCCTCTCCGACCATCCTCTGCAGCTTACCCCGGCCCCAGGGCCCGCGCCCACCTGCATGTTGTCCCTGTAGAGCCGGCGGTCGATCTGTGCGCGGAGGCCCCACACGGCCGGGCCCTTGCAGCGGTTCAGCACCTTGTAGTGCACGCCGGAGCGGTCGCACACGCGGCCGCACAGCCCGTCCAGCGCGTCCACCTCCCGCATGAGGTGTCCCTTCCCGATGCCGCCGAAGGACGGGTTGCAGGACATTTCCCCTGGGGAGGGAGGGGACACACGGACACGCTCACCACCGCCGCACCAAGGCTCCCACCACCTCCCTCCTGGCTTCGCGCCGCCCCCCATGCCGCGGAGCGCCCCCCATGCCGCGGAGGGTCCCCCATGACGCGGAGGGCCCCCCACACCTCCCCGCGGGCCGTACCGATGGTGCCGATCCTGTGCGTGAGCAGCAGGGTGCGGGCCCCGCCGCGCGCCGCCGCCGCCGCCGCCTCCGTGCCCGCA
>WBMV01001560.1:1469893-1495621 GCA_013396655.1 Campylorhamphus procurvoides | reverse complement strand
GCTGCGCCCCGGGCCCCGCCGGACACACTGCGGCTCCGCGAGGTGCTGTCGCGGCTCAGCCTCGGCCGCGACGACGTGTCCGGGGCGGCGACGCTGGTGAACCAGGTGGTCTCGCACCTGGTCCAGGCCATCCGGAGCAAGGACGGCGCCTTCGGCTCAATCGAGCGGCAGAGCGCAGGGAGCTACTACGAGCGCCTCAAGGTGGGTGCGGGTCTGGGTCCGGCGCGGTGCTCTGCCCTCGACAGCAGCCCCCAGCCGGCCCTTCCCCACGAGTTAAAGCTCGTAAGGGTGGCTCCGCTAATTAACCACAGTGCTTTTTAGAATGGTAAGTAACCTGCTGACAGGCGCGTTCCGTACGGACGGTGCCTGAACGGGAGTGGCGGTGAAGCCGCAGAAGCCGCGCTGGTGCAGACAGAGCCCGCAGGTGAGCCCGGTGAGTCCGCAGCGCCCGCCCCGGCACCACTGCACGAAGCGCCCGGCGCCAGGGTTTAGTTCATGCTTTTCTTGCAAAAAGCAAAAGTTAATGGGTACAAATTGAAAGAGGGGAAACCTAGGCTAGGTATTAGGAAGAAGTTTTGTGCTGTGAGGAACCGGTTGCCCGGGGAGGCTGAAGATTCCCCAACCCTGGCAGTGTTCCAAGGCGGGCTGGATAAGGACTTTAGCAACCTGATGGAGTGGGAGGTGTCCCTGCCCACGGCAGGGCCAGTTGGGACTAAATGATCTTTCAGGCCCACTTCAGCCCCTTAACGTTCTCTGATTAAACAGTACCCTTTTTCCTAGTTCCAGCACACCTTGAAACAAAGTCAAACATGTGGACACTTTTTTTTTTTGTATAAAACTGGCTTCAGACATAGCAATGCCTTTTTTTTCCACGCAGTCGATTCTTATGTGCAAAATGATGACTAAGTTCAGCATTTACACATTAATCAGAACCGCTCAAGAATCTTAAAGCTCTTTAAAAAATTAATAAGTTGGAAAGCTGGGAATTGAACTGCTATCAGTAAATTGCTCTTCTTCACCCAAATGCACAGTAATACACATCCACAGGAATAAGCTCGTATTTCACACCAGGCATGAAAAGTACATCCAGGCAGTGGTCGATGAAAACACAATTGGTGTAAAGGTCTAAAGAGAATAAATCTTAGGTTGGACATTGACTCTTGTATTCTGCTACTTTGCAGATATCTGAACCAAATGAGTTTGACATCATGCTTGTAATGCCTGTTGCAAGGCTTCAGCTGGAGGAGTCTGATGACACTGGAGCCTATTATTATCTCACATTCAAAAGAAATCCAAAAGAAAAGAATTTGTTGAAGTTTTTAGATGAAGATGGAAAATTATCAGCCTTTAAAATGCTTCAAGCTCTGAGAGAAATTATTAAACAAGAAGTAAAAAACATTAAAAGTAAGTACTGAGAGAACAAGCTTCACCTAGGAGTGCCAAAAATTCAGTTACCTTGTGCATATGCATTGCCCTGTTGTTAAATCTGTTTTCCTCCCAGTCAACTGTCTTTTGTGGCAATGGAGCTGTAATTCCTCCTGTCCCTGATATCTCAAGTTTGCTCTTGTGTTAAGAATCACAAATACATCAGAGCTAATCATATTATGTGAATAACTCCACTATGCAGTCCTCTTTCCATATGAAAATAAAATATATTAAGGGTACTGTTGCATGCTTGGTACTTCCTACATGACCTGTGTATTTTGCACTGATCTGTTGTGTACAAAGAACCATTTGCTGAACTGGTAGCAAAACAAAGAATTTTCTTTTATACTTTATCTAATATTTAACATCAATTGATACAGAAAATGTATCCCCTTTTAGGGTTATTTTTCTCTAAAGGCTTCAGAAGCATTGTGGCCACATCCTTTCAGTGTTTGTTTTCAACAGTGAAGCAGGTCACTGGAAAACATTACTGTTTTTTCTGATTCTTGGACAGTAAATCAAGCAAACACAGCAGTTCAAAAGTAGTGTTCCCTATTTCATAGAGCTCATCAACAGGCCCTCACAATGTTTTAACATTCACATACTATCGGATAAAGAGCCAGTTACTGAACCCAGGTATGTCTTCTGATTATGAATTCCTCATTAGGAAACACTTTTAACATTCTTAAAAAAAAGGTTTCTTTATATATATATATCTAACATGAAAAATCACACTTCTTTGTTACTAGATGTGGATGTAACTGTGACAAGGAAAAAGGCTGGAAGCCCTGCAATAACTCTTCAGATCAAAAACCCTCCATCAGAAATATCAGTGGACATCATCTTGACTTTGGAAGTTCAGCAGAGCTGGCCTGCCAGCACACAGGATGGCCTCAAAATTGAACAGTGGCTGGGAACAAAAGTCAGGAGAGAGTTCAAATATAGATCACTTTATTTAGTAGCCAAGCAAAACAAAAGAGAGAAGGTTCTAAGAGGTACCTTAAATATGGACAATACTAAGTTATGAAATATTTTCTCTACAACTTGATCACTTACTAGTGGTATAGAAAGGGTATTCAGATCATGTTCAGCATTCTGCCTTCAAAGTACAGATCTTTATCTCATCTTGGATCCATCCAGACCAAAGACAGCTGAAATCCCTCTTTAAAACATGAGATTTGTGACATTGCTTGTCTTGTACTGAAAACAAAATTGCTCTGCCAGGCTGTACACTAACCATTCCTAAGAGCAGTATATTAAATCTACTCCAGTCAGACATATGGATATGAACCTTCCCTGTGCTTGCACTGTACTTAACAGCAGCAGGCACTCCTTTGTTTTGTAAGGAAAAAAAAGACTTCTAAAAATGCAGGGAACATCCCGTATATGGGACTTCACGCACAAATCAGATACTTCTGCAGGAAGCAAACTGTGTACTTTTCTATCAAGATACCTTATTTCTCATTATGGCTACAGCATTTTTTTTTCCCTGCAGACCACTGTTACACCAAGCCTACATTAGTCTGCAAAACACCCTGACTTGTCATTGCATTATGAGAACTGATGATTTCAGGCAATTGTATTTTTTTAATTAGCATGCCCATGTTATCAATGCCAAATCATTACTGCTGTACTGGGCTATCTCTTCCTGTGCAAATTAAATGCAGAGTAACTGAGCCAAACAGACAAGGCAAACAGTCTCACACATGAAAGGAAGACAAAAATGACTGCTGGTGTTGAAAACAGGGCACTGAGCTATGTTAGCAGTCATTTTCAGAAGCATGACCAGAAGAACAAAAATAAATGCCTTGGAACAGCCACTGTACTTGACATAAACTCACAAACCTATTACTTTCACAAAGAAAATAACAGAAAGCACAGTAAGGGTACAGAAATGCAAAAGTAGTAGAGTTCTAGGAGTAGTGAATTTCTGCATATCATGTTCAGCACATTCAGGAAAATTCAGAATTAAGCTTTATTTTGAAGTAAATCCAAATATTCTTAGGGATTTAAAGCATCCAAACAAAATGTTCTATATTAATTACATTCTAATTGCCTTTGTGGAGCAGCTGGGGAATTCAGGAGGAACTAACTAATTGCAATCACTCAAGATATTTTTATAGGGGCAAAGAAATTGCCGATATTTAAAATTAAGGCAATTGCAAAGTATGGCGTTTTTTGTAGGTACAAATGCTGATACTTAGTGCTGTGTAACAATTTAACAGTCTTATGCTCAACTTTAGGAAACACATGGCGACTCTCCTTCTCACATATTGAGAAGGCCATGATGAACAACCATGGCAACTCAAAGACGTGTTGTGAATCTGATGGACCAAAGTGCTGTAGGTTGGTATTTCATATGAATGTTATTTTAAGCCTGTGTGAGCTCAGCTAGCGCTGTCCAGCAGTATTTCAGTTTAGCATTTAAGAATCTGATCTAAGAGTAATTACTCAGAAAGCAAGAATAAGGCTTTTAGGCATAATAGTACTCCAGCAGTACAATACTGCATCCACTCATTGAATGTCTGACCTGCATTTACTTAATGAAAGGTAGAAACAATCATATTTGCTGGTTTACACTCTGGACTTGCCTTAGAATGCAAAAGGTGTGACTTTTTAAATAATCTTTCCCAAATTAAAGTCCTGTCCAGAAAAAAAACAGCTTAGAAGAGTCTGATGACTCAGCTTTCCAAGCAACATTACACTTCGTATCAAGGCAACTTCTAAGATGATGGTGAGAAAATAACCGCTGAATGAGATCAGGATGAATAAATGATTTTTGACTTCTATAAAAACTGTTTTCAAGATTTCTTCAAAGAGGAAGAGCAAAACCCACATGAGGTACAAAACCTCCTTAATATGTAAACTAAGAAGTTGGTTTGCCAACTACATCTTGTACTGAATCAAGAGGGTCATAAGAGAACTAATACATAATTCTTTATGTTTAAGTATCTAAAATACATATTTAGAACTATGTAGAAGGTACCTAATAAATTCTTATTCATTTAACAGGAAAGGTTGTCTTAAGCTGCTGAAGTATCTTCTAGAACAACTTAAAATGAAATATCCAAAAGAGCTGGAAAAATTCTGTTCATATCATGTCAAAACTGCTGTTTTCCACTCCTGTGTCATGTGGCCAAATGACACAGACTGGCATTTGGGAGACCTGGATCATTGCTTTCAGAAATGTCTGGGATATTTTGTGGAGTGCCTGCAAAAGTCTCAGCTGCCTCACTTTTTTATTCCCAAATACAACTTGCTAAGCCTGGAAGATAAAGCGAGCAATCATTTCCTTTCAAGACAGTTAAGCCATCAATTGAACAACAGATTCCCATTATTTCAGGAGAGCTAATAAAATAATTGTTTACAATAGCTATCTAATCATGTAGATTTGCATATTTAAACCAAAAAGTTCTGTACAAATAAATTACTCTTCAGTAGTTTGGTACTACAAAAAAACCCAAATGAAAATAAAATCAAGAACACCAAGAGAAAATTTCATACTTCAGTCACACTGCTTAGCCATAACCCTTAAAAGAAATGGGATGTTTTAAGCACTATTTACCTTCCCCATCCAAATGTAGATGTCACCTGCAAAATTCCTTCAAGGTATACTAAGTACATATAGAAGAGCTTGCAATAGTTAATTTCCCACATCTAATTTCTGCATTTCCAAATACAAAGGCATCAACATCTTCATAAAGGGAATAAGGACAATTTTGCTTAAAATGAAGATTCACTGCAGAATATTCAAAATACACTCTTGCTTTCAAAAGAAAAAATAAAACTCACTGGATTTACTCTGACATTAACCAGAACAACTCCAGATTGCCTGGGTGGATGAAGCCCTGTTGCAGAGGACAATCACCAGGCAAGAGTGAGCAGGGAAAGAATATCGTATCGACCACGTTCCTGAAGTAACTTTTTCTTTCTGAGTCTTCAGAATGGCTTGGGCAATTTGTCCTTTCATTGGACTTTGGATGAGAAGCAATCACTAATATCCTACAACAGAGTAAAAGTTACTGTGCCAATAAGCATTTGTATGAATCTTGTAGAAAGAAATGCATCTTTCAGCCCTTATCAAAGAGGAGGACTCTTGATATGAAAGGTTATCTAAACCAAAATGCAGCATGAATCCGACACTCTCAAAATTGCAATTCAGCTCTAGTTTTCTCACACTGAAGAAATGTGTGTTACAAAAAAAAATTGTATTTCCTCCTACTAAAATCATGCAGGTGAGAAATACACAGCATTTGGAAACTGCTGTGCTGCTCTGTTTTGTTTCTTCTTAAAGAAGCCATGGGAAGTCCATATTATTAGCCTACTTTTTGAAGGCAAAATAACCTACTGGCTTACATAATGCCCAGATTTCACCTCAATTATCAGTAAATAAAGAGGAAAGACAAGAGAATATAGAATAATTTTACTATTGTTTCACTAAATTAAGTTTATTAGTTTTTAATTTACTCATATAACACACAAATAAACACAAATTCAGACCAAGCATCAAATGAAGGAATAACTCCATATAAATGCCAAAGAGAGAAAATATGCCTCATTATCATTAGGAGTCTGTGTGACAGAACCTGACATCCAAATGTAAAATGTGAATCAACTTTATCTGAAGGAAATAAAAACTGACCTTCAAGGATATTTGTTTCTCCGTGACTTTGTTAACATTGCTCTAGTAAACTCTGGTTTTCTTCTTTAAGCTAGAATACTATATTCAAGAAAACAACAGCAGAAGCTGGGTTTTTTCCCAGTTAACCACAAACATATACTTCTTGTCATGCTTTCCTCCAATAGAAGAAAATGCAGACCTCTCTCAGAAAAAGCTTGACAAGTCTTCACAAAAATGACTTCCAGTGTTTTCTTTAAAACTTGCTTCAGTAAACACGTTATTACAAAACGAGCAGCTATTAAATAACTAAGTTATCCTTAGAAATACTTCTTTGTGCCAGTGGCAGATGTGGCATATCAAGGCAAAAGTACAGTATTTTGAAACTACATTGGCAAACATTGCTTATAATGACTCATCCAGTTCTCTGAAAATAAAAGGAGAAATTATCTTGTATATTTTTACATATTAATACTGCATTTAACTAACCACCCCTGTAAAAACAACAAACTCCTTATTTATTTTTAAGCAGTAGGTAATGGCTTTAGAAGTTATCTACATCACACAAGAAAAAAATTTATGTGAAAATAGTGTCCAAGTGCAAAACTTGATTTATTTCTATACAAAGCTAATCCAGTTTTCTTTTCTAAGCCACTTTTTAGAACAGTTTGTTTATTTAAATAGGACAGGTACAGAAAACAATCAAAGGAGAAATGAAACTTATAACTTCATGCCCATAGATGCTAACACTAACTATAATCACTTTGTTTCAGTAACTTCAAGGGATTACAGTTATTTTGAGAGCTTTCTCCAAGGTCTTTGTATATCCTTTTCAATTTCTTTTCTGGATTGAATTTTTTTGTATCTTTCTGCCATTGCAATAAGCTCATCAGGAACTACCTGATAAGAAAGCATCAGAAAAACAAGATCAGTTTTAAATAAATCTAAAATTTTAGACTGCTTTACAAAAATGCTATTGATTATTTATCTGGCTTCTGTCACTTTGCAGATTCTTTTCTCTAGAGATGCATAGAGAAATCTTTTCACATAAAATTGTACTGAAATATACTGAAAAATCATAGTGTCTCTGGATTTTCAATGACATATCCATGCTTATATCACCATATCTGATAATAACATATAATATCTAGTGCCACTGATACATGTATTTGAATGTTGGTTCCTATTAAATTCCTTATGAAAGTTTTAAGAGACTCTGAGAGAAACTTTGGGACTTAGAGTGTTGCCATAGGAACAATTCTCACATGCACATAACAAAGCTAAAAGAGAAGAAAAGAAGGCAAGAGAAAGTGATCAGTTCTCCCACCACTTGGAAGGGGACAAGAGCATCTTGGTAATATCTCCAGCACTTTTTGGCATGCTTGTAATTACGTGGAAAAGAAGGTGAATGGTATCATCAACACACTGTCATCTCAGAGTTACTCACATTCGTAAGGACTAAAGCCAGATGTGAAGGATTACAAACTCATTAGGCTGAGCAGCAATGACCACTAAATGAAAAAAAACCCACAGACCATTCTTTTCCTCGCAGAACAAAGGCAATGTCCATCAAGTCTTCTTAAACCAGGTCAGGCACAATGCTGACATTAATGCAATGTTTACTGTAAGAAACATTATGGGCAACTGTACTGTGAGAAGTCCTGGATCATGAACCTAGCAAAGCCAGTCCGCTACCACCACCTGTGACAGCACATAGCCGTGCAGCAGGTGGAATCCACCCAGCCCAGAATCAGTGTCCTGGTCAGAGTAAAGAGCAGCGTGTGAACGTGATATTAGCATGAGTGCTTAGCCTGTATGACTTGTCCCCTGCCAGTGGCACAAATACCATGCAAACCGTACAGTACGAACAAATGTCAGTACTTTTAATGCCTAGACTTGGTGATGCTTGAACAGGTAGAGAATGTGGCCAGGACAGAAGGTCTGGTGGGGCAGGAAGGTATATTCCTCTAGCTCCATTTCTTCTGTCAGTCTTTATAATTCAGCAGTGCTTGCCATTTGCTATCAGCAACTTTTTCTTGAGCTGGCATGAGGGACAGCTCGCTAGTATGATGCCTTAAGATCCATAGTATATAGATTTTTAATATAGATTTTAACACCCCATTATAGTGGCAACTAATCACCCTTTGTGCCAAATCCTTGAAATATTAATATTCTTCATCAAGGATTTCGATGCAAGATTTTAGCAAGAACATCTAGTTTGTATAGAATATACCTAGAAAACATAACTGGCACATTCTTTGATGTACCGCAGTCAAAACTACCCCGAAACCTTGAAATTGTTCCAAAAAGGACAGAGATGATGAGAAAGACGAAGACGATGAAGAGCCATCAAGACCTCTGACTCAAATTTGGAAGGCACGTAAGTGGTGAGGCAAAGGTGATACTGTGGGACAGACCATTTTGGAAAGTGGGTGTAACAAGATGGTGTAATGTTAGATATTATAGTATAAAATTATAGCAGCTCTATAAGTTGGTGTGTGTACTTTGGAAATGATTCCTATGCACCCAGCATGCTATCAATAAGGAATGCTTTACTTTCTAATAATCAAAAGGGAGTTTTAGAGGGTTCTTTCCTGCCCTTTTAGGCAACAGTGTATATTTTAATGTGCTGAATTGCTCTCACTGGAAAACAGCTGCCCTGGCTGTCAGGAGTCCACAGAACATGATGCCTCTGGAACTGTCTGTTCTGCCTAGGTTTTAAAATATTACTTCAAAATAAAGTGAAAAATGATGCATCTCTAGCTGAAAGTCACAACAGAGTTTTGTCATCAGAGATAGAAGTAATGAGACAAAATTGGGTTTCGGTTGAAATACTGAATGATTTTCTTCCACGGTATCAGATCCTCTCCTATAGCTTGAAGCACAATTTATTCCAACTAAAATTGCAACAATTTCTTGCAAGAGCGGTTTTTGAGAAGGCACAAAGCAAGGGTGGGAAGAAGCCAGGATATGGGAACATAAAAATCTCTGTGAGGTAATATTCAGCATCTAGTGTTTGTTGAGATTTTCACATGGACAGTCTGTGTATATGATACACACATAAATTCAATATGGTAGTCCAAGAGGGAAAACAGAAATGGATAAAGATGTCATAATTTGTATAAAACACTTTTCTTACAGTTTTTCCACCTGTTTCCCAAATAAATCTGTCCATGCTTCCTAATCAGCTTTTATATATAAAATAACCCTGCAGCATGATATAGATACCTTTTTATTGTACCTGGTTTTCCTTATATATTCTGTATATTCAAAATCACAGAGAACATCTGGCTAACAAATGCAGTTTAGTTGTTTTGAAATTGAAGTATTCTGAATCTTCAGTTGCTCTTCTTCCCTTTTACATGATGCTTTAAGACTGAAATAATGGTATTTTTATTGTCTTGAGCAAAACCCCAACAAAACAATCACCTTGTCTGTATAGATACTTCCCTATCACACATAACTAAGTTTGAGAATAATGTTGTGACTAAAAGTAACCGTCGAAGGCAAGGATTCAGAAATCCTCTTTTCTCTGAACTCAGAGACCATTCTCAGCTGAACTATCACACATTAAAAAACTCAAAAAACCAGTTTGGGAACTTCACAGTCTGCAGACGGAGACAAGGCTTGGATGATAACAGCTGACTCAGAGTACAAACAAGGTACCTCTAATTTCCATTTAAGTAGCTTCAAAGTATGAGTACTGTTTTCACCTGTTATATTTTCTGAATAAAAATAAAACCAAAACAAAAATACACCTCAATCAAAACCCTCAAATCTGCAACTATAAGAAATTATTAGGTGACAACTTTTCTTCCTCCCTCAAAAGCATCTTACTAGATTTGCAATAAAGTGACATAACATCTTTCAAAGAAGAGTTGTAAACAAGAAGATTCAGGTACAGCTCTAACCACACAAACAAAATTTCAACTCAAGTCAGGGCATGGACTGGGGGTTTACTATAAATCAGGCGAAATACTGTTTCTTGTTACAGCAAGAAACAGCAGCACAATTGTCTCTAGTTTCTCAGATATGGTGTCAAGAAAAAATTACATTTCTTTAAAGAAATCACAGTTGAGTCCTATTTCCCATATTTACAAGCATCAGTAAGACAGCTTGGAAAAGTACATGCAGGCATCACAAATGTCAGGTATAATAAGTGTACAGATAGTTGATCTTCTGATAGAAATATTGTTAATATTTACACTGTTAAACAAAAACATTGGTACCTGCATTCAGAAGTGAAATAAAAATGGAGTAAAATACTACCAAATAAAACAGACCCTATAATTCTTCTGCAGACCTCAATGTGTGCCTATGTTAGTTACTTTTTTCTTTGGGCATGGAAGGCTTTGCTTAAAGTTCACAGTTCTTTTCTGGAAAGGTAAAAAAACACCACTGCTATTCAGGACAAGAGAGACTTAAACACCCATTTTCTTTCCCTGAGACACTATACTCACCAAGAAAGTTCTAGATCTTCATGACCTGCTTCAGGTGTTAACCCAGAACCAATATAAATCTTACCCAGTAATACATTCTTACTTGGTTTGTTCTTTCCAGAATTTCAATCAGCTCAGAAGCAAACCTCCAATCATTCTTCGTGACCAGCGTTATTGCCTCCCCAGTGCGTCTAAACAAGGAAAGAAGTAACCATTGATCTTCAAAACAACTGTTGCCAGGCTTTCTCTACTGACCTATGCACTAATAAACTGTATTACAGGCAATATTACTCAGATGGTAGATAAAAGTGGCTTGAATATTTACTATGCATATGACAGAGAGCAACTTTCCATAAAAATCAGAATACAGCAATTCACCTAAAATGGAGTAAAGGCACAACTAATTTAGACTTTTAGATAATAAATATATTATAATGACAATGAATTTAAGTATGAAGAGACACACATTTGTATCATGATTAAAATAAACACATGCATGATGACGCCGAAGAATCATGCTTGTACCAACCTCGGAAAGCAGCAGCTAACAATGCTAACACCAAACTACACCACAATGGTAGGCTGGAGACTTTGAATTTATAGATGTTTTTTCCACAATATGCTGTCTAGACAACTAAACAACTTAGCAGCTCATGAAGAGATAAACAAAGGAACATTTCAGAATATCTATGCAGACATTGTTTTGAACTGTAATTCTTCCTCACATTTATATCAGCTTTCAAACATCACTGAGTAACAGAAAAGTGTAAAACTTGTTTGCCTGCAATTTAACAGTGAACTAATTTCAAAACATAAAGCAGTGTGTTTCTAAAACATACTTTGACAGACTCTGAGGTCTTCACTCCCCCATCCCACATCACTTGTAGTTCTAGAGTTGACAAGAAAAACACCTATGCAGTGCATAAAACATATTACTATTTTCTGGTAACCACTTACCCTGCTCTTCCAGTACGACCTACTCTATGAACATATTCTTCAATGTTGTGAGGGAAATCGAAGTTAAAAACATGAGTAATATCGTGCACATCAAGGCCACGGGATGCCAGGTCAGTAGCTACCAATATTCTAACTTTGCCTAAAATAAGTACAACAGAAAAAGAATGGGAATTTATGGAATAAACATAAAAACATACTCCAGCCTGTTGGCTTCCTAGCTTTTAATGCACATATTATTCTACACACATAAAGGAAAAATATGCTTGTTGCATGTCACACCAAGTTTGCCCGCAAGGTGGTAAGCACTCAAAATGTCATTTTACTATTATTTGCATTTCAGAAGCAGAACAGCAGGGTGCAGAAGTAAGAAACATGCCTCTGTGAAACATGACACTGTGAAAAGAACAGAAACTTCAGCCACTGTGTTCTCAACTAACACTCTTATCACAGGACTAGTCTTTTATTAGCACATGTTCGCATAAGCCCAAAGTATAACCCTACTGACATAATCTGCAGCAGAACTGTTTCACTGAAAGCACCATCATCTGACACATTTACCATTCTGTAGATTAACACAATACTGACTTTTCCAGAAATGTCAAAAGTAAAATAAACCTTATTTTAAATTACTTAACTCTTAGATATTCCAGATTTTATTGAAGAGCAATCTTTTTGTTTGCTGTTTTTTTTGTCAAATTAATAAAGTAAACACAATACAAAGCTCTTCAACATTTTCATTTCTATGGTACTAATGAGACACAGCACTTACAAATAGACAAGTATCTGAACACAACAACCTTTAAAATCCTGGCCTAAACAAACCAGTACTTCCGTACAAACTCACCTTTCTTGAAGTCATCTAAAGCCTGTTCTCGATCGCACTGCTCCCTGTTACCATGAAGTGACTGTACTGGAATTCCTCGGATACCAAAGTCGCTTGCTAAGTCATCAGCTCTAGGATGAAATAAAGTAGTGTTTTTTAAAAAGATATAAAAAAAGAAAATAGTGCGGTATCTAGATTTAGATAAAAAAGATAATAATGACAACAAAAAGCTAAATGTATGACTAAGGACAAAACGATACCTAAGCCAGCCAGTATTTATTACAAAACAGTATGAAAGCAAGACTGTCTCCCACAGAAATGTTTACCCTTGTTTATATAAAAAAAAAATTACATTATTTCTGTATTGTTCACTCATGGTACAATAACCACCACCTCCCCCACCAATCAGGTCTTTCATGCATCAGCTACAAATGCAAGTAAGCAGTACATCATATTCACGTATCCTCAAGAATCTTAACATCTACCTTTAACTACGTGAAACTGAGATTTAACACCACCATTAGTGATATTAAAAAAGATACAGTCATTCTAAAGGAATAAATGCACAAAAATACTACTACTACCAGCACACTGTGCACAAGAGCTATTATACTTGATAATTATGTGAACTAAGAAACTCCTCAGCATTTGTTATTAAAAAAAACCCCAACCCACAGATGTGATACTGGGAAGTGGTTACATACATAAGCTTTTTTCCTACAAAAATGATGACCTTATCTTCTGGCTTCATAGACTCAATGAAGCAATGCATGAAAGCTCTCTTCTCCTCCTCGTCGATAACGACAACTCTTTGTTCTACTGTATTTACTGCCTGTCAAACAGCAAAAAGGGATATTAAATAGAAACAGATCAGAAAAATATTTTTTTCTGTTAATTCCCATATTACAATATGATAAAACTAGTAATAGAATACCATGAAAATCTATTTCAAACACAAAATATACATCAATTTGGAGTTCAAACAATGCAGATTTCTCATTTCCTAGTTGCTTAAGGAGAATATTGAAATTTATCTTTAAGCAGTTTGCCAAACCATGTATTTGCAGAGATTTAAAGGGCACAGCCCAGTAAAGTGAAATAAATATTTCGGTATTAGTGAAAATCAGATTGAAGCTCTGAGTATATGTTAATCCAAAGCAAGTTGGAACAATGGCAGTCTTGCTTGAAATTGTAAGCTTTTCAAGAAGACTCCGTAAATCTATTTGAAATTATTATCAGTTCTGTCTAATAATAAAGACATTACTCCATTATATCTGAAGGTTACCACAGAATGTGTGAGGTATACCACATAAGTAATATTATGGTCTAGACATTCTCATGGCACAGCATCATGTCCTTGTGGCAAGAGCTGAAGAATGACTCAAGTGCACAAAGATTCTCTCTCCACATGGGAACCCCTCCCCCTTCCCCCCTGATGTCAGCTCTTCAATTAAGAGAAGCTCCTGTAAAAAGAGATGAATGAATTAGATAAGAGAGTTACAACAGCAGTTCATATCTTTCAAATTCCTGTCTTCCATTTTTGACAAGAAATGCCCTTTGATAAGAGTGTGGTTCTGAATAAAACAGATGAAAGGCACATTTTCCCTTCATTTCTACCTAAAAGTGTACTGGATACTAAGTTTCCTCATTTTCAATCACTAAAAAAAGTGGAACTGAAAAGGAAAATTTCCTAAGATCTTGGGAGAAATACTCTTTCTGCAAATTCTGCTGGTACTGAAGCCAACTACACGTAGCTGCACAACAATGACAAGTATGCAACTACATCCACATGCTAGAAGTTTCGGTCTTTAAAGACAGTTCTTACTCTAACACATACTTCCTGCTCTAGAGAAGCACCCTCCAGGAGTTTGGTACAGAATTCCCATTCCCTTTGAGAAACAAGAAGATAGGAAATACAGGTTAAGATAAGGATCTGTATGCATTAGAAGGAAGGTCTTCAGAAGGAAAAATCAAGTAAGGTACAAGAATTTGCTGAACAGAAGTAAAGGCTGAAAAAATAAGGGTTCATGCAAAAACACTTGGCACTGCCAACTACAACAAACATTGAACGTGATTGTTGCTTGTTGCTTGTGATGTCTTCTACTGAAGACCTGACTTCAAGATGTTGTTACATAACAAACAAAGCTTTTTATACATTTGTTTTTTCAGTTGTTTCTAAACTTTCAATGAAACTTCAAAACAGAGAGTATGGAACTGTTTCTTGAAAGTTCAGATTGATTTTAAAAGTTACATGCATTTACTTAAAGCAAAAAATTTCCTGGTTTAACTGTAGGTTCTATAAAAGCAAGAGGAAAAAAAAAAAGAACAGAACAACTTACTGCTAAGTCAAGAGTGCCCACATACACAATCATGGGATTTTTCAAGTATGATTTTGCTAGGCGACGAACACCATCAGGCCAAGTAGCACTAAACAGGACGTGAAGAGGAAAAGACACGTGAGAATAGCGTGCAACACCTTCTCTAATTCATTAATTTCACCAATTTCTTTATTTTCTTTCTTATACATCAGTGAAACACACATGCAATTATAGTAGTAAGCTTATACAATATTTAGAACTAATCTTAAGCTAGTACTAAACAGCACTCAAGCTTGAAAGAGAACTTCATTGGTTAAAAGTACAGGCAACAGTTATGGAACCTTTCTAATGAAACCTAAGGTGAGCTTAGTAGTTAAACAATACCTAATAAGCAAGTTTCTAGTCAGTTTTATCTCTAAAACAAGAACTCCAATGCAAAATATGGTAACAAAAAGTATTGATGGCATATTCTATTCCAAAATTAATCCAAGTATAGATTAGCGCAGACATGATCAGAAGGCCAGGAAACACATTTGGTCTCAGATGGATAAGTGGAAGTAGGCATTTTAAAATTGATATGGCAAATTCTGGCATTCCTGGGATACCTTTGTTTTTGGGAGAACTCGATAGTCTTCACAGTTGATGTAAAACATCAGAAAAAGTAGTACAAAATGAAAAAAAAATGGTGAAATGACTCATTAGGACTGTCTGGACAGAACTATAAAGTAAACTAATAGAAGTTTTAATAATCTGACACCTTTTTTTTAAATTAACTTGTTCAATGATCTTATATTTAGATACCTTGTCATAACAGTTTGTCTATCAGGCCGCACATCTATTAGGATCTTCATTATCTGAGGTTCAAATCCCATATCCAACATTCTGTCAGCTTCATCTAAAACCTGCCCAGAAACAAGATGATTTATTCTGCCTAGTTCCTTAGGTAAGGATTTCAGCAAGACATTACACAGCAGATGACTTTAATAGTAACAGTTTTAATTGCAGAATCCACCCCATAATTTACTGCAAAACCTGTTCAACTTCTATTTTACCTCATCAATTTCCTTGAAATTTTTTATTGAGTAATACATTTGCAGGCAGAGAAAGAAAATCCACCTTTGAGTACACTTAGTCAATGAAGAATAAACAACTGTTCCCTTTAACAATAACTTGGTTGATGCTTAAAACTAATCACAGAATCAAAAAAACCCAACAAAATCATAGCCAACCAAACCCAGATGGGAACAACCCACATAACACACTTTCAGTAAGAATTTTTTTTAATATAAAGGGGAAATCTCATTTCTACCTCATTAGAGATCTTGTACAGGATCAAAATATCCATTATCAATTTAGTTTCTCATTAGAAGCGGGGGAAAAAAGCCAGAGCATATATTCTAGCTCACACTAGAACACTTCAGAACTCCCAGAGCTCAAGCTTGTTTCATCCGGTAAAAAAACCACCCTAAAGCAAACAAGTGAGCTGGAGTTGCGACTACAATTCTTTAGAACTGATCTTATTTTCTAATATACAACTACACGTGTGAATGAGTTCAGTCTCATACAAAGAAAGAAGACTGACATCCAAGACCCATTTATCTCCTTTGATTTATACAAACTATACTTGAAAATTAAAGTTACATAAATTGTGCTTTCAGGTATCGACATTTTCTAGTCACTTATGCAGAAATAGAAAACTTTGATGACAATCCCTGTGTACTCTCCCGATTTTGCTGTTCCATTATTTTCTGATATTTTATTATATTATAGATTTTTAGTACATTGCATATGTAAATCTCTGAAGTAACAACAAAATATCAACTGAGAGACAGAACACAAGAATTCTATTTCTTCTATTCTATTTAATTCTATTTATTTTCAGAGGGGTCATGGAGATTTCACCAACTACGTGCATTTCTATAGAATGGCAAGGCTGAAACATCACTGATTTTATATATAGAGGTGGCTACTCTGCCCTTTTCAGCAGCAGAAGCCTTCTGTGCTACTAAGCACACTGGTACTTCACTGGAAAGGGAAAAGAAAGCATCCAAGTATGTCTATTAGATGGATCAGAGTTTACTTTCCTAATTTCAGACAGTTGCCTAATAAAGATTAAAGGCTGTAACAGATGTAAGCAGATATCAGCACTACTTTTTTCAAATGTCTCATAGCCAGGTTCCGGTTTATAAGCTAAGTGTTCCCCAACTTACACAATCTTAGGTTTCTTGTTATCTATACATATTTACTTATTTGTTAATATTGTTCATTTCAGTTCTATTTCTTGGCAAGGAATTCTTACAAGCCAGTTCTTCATGTGAAAATCTTCTTTCCTCTGTTTTCAATTAAGTTACTGGTTTTACACTATTTTTTTTTATATTTGAAGAATAAAAGGACTACTCCAATCTACCTCCTATATCCTACTTCATGAGAACCATATTTTTTATTATACTCTTTCTCCTACATGCTTCCCAATTATTCATGCACAATTCCTATTTTGTTATTATGAGAATAAGCTCCAAAGAAATATGCACTCATGATGACTGATGAATGAATACTGATTTACACTGAACATAGCAAAACAGAAAGCAATCTTCAAATGACATGTATTGTAAACAATCAAAAGGCTGTTTATGACAGGCTGCTGTTTTTCATGATTTCAGAAGTAAGACTGGGAAATTCTATCTTGAATAAATGGCTTCCTAAAAATCTGAAGCCAGACTGCAATCAGCTTGATGGTTCTGTCAGGCAGGAAGAGAAATTCCTACTCCCGATTCACTTTGTGTACAGAGTTTATTTAGACATAACTCTAACAGAGTTTGGTTCTTTGTTTTTGTGGGGTTTTCTTTTTGGTGGGGGTTCTTTTGTTTAGTTGCTTTTTTTAAAAAGCAATGGTATCCCAGTATCTGATCTTGGAAGACCTTTGGGAAGCAATTGTATCATATTAACAAGTAATACTCAGTGTACTTTGGGAGCCTTCACAAGACTCATCAATATCTTTAAATGAAAACTGTAAATAAAGCTCTTCAATAAAGAGTGTTCTTCATCCAAGCTGTTAAAAGTTGAAATATAATACCCCTTTATTTTCTCTGAAATAATGCTGCAAGATTAAATTATTTGTTGGCTGAAAACTGACAATGAAACTCTGGAAACAGAAACTATCTTATATATTAGAAAGTACAAGAAACTACAAGAAAAAGTATATGGTAACATTAAAAAATATAGAATTTTGGATGTCCAGTATTTCACATGGTACCTAAAGCAGTACAGCATTTCCATGAAGTCTGAGGCATGAGACATTAACCACATCACAAAACAGGGTCCTTGCACTGGTTTCAATCTTCTGAAAATATTTAACTGCTGGTGGTACAAGAACAAATGTCTTTCTTCCTGCTTTACATCATATTTTTCAATTTAATAGTTAATTCTTTTTAGCTATGTCACACTATAGCATATCCTGCATATACTGAAACATCTGATTTTGCTTCATTACACACTGCTTTACAAAGCAGTGTGTGCTTGTAGCATGACCATACTTCACCTTGGCAGAAACATTATTAATGTTTCTACAGGTCTCAGAAAGCAGGTTTTCAGTCCTGTTTTCCTCCTGCTTCGCAATTACTTTTTACTCTTATACAAGAGGCTACTCTTTTGTCTTCCAACAATAATCTTTTATTTTCCAGATGGCCAAATTTCTAATTACTGGCCTTCCCAGTAAGCTCACAAGTATTATCTAGAATTGGAACTAACCTGTTAGAGCGTAGTGAGTATTTAACTCTCAGAGGGGAGCCAGGGTGGACAGAAACGAGGGCCAAATTGTCGAACTAGGCAACAACTCACCAGTTAAACAGAAAGGTTGGAAATAATTTGAATAAATTGAAGTATATTACAAATAGCAATGGTTTTATGTGTCCACCACAGCAAAAGGCAAGAATGAAATGAAAGCATAAGGACTAATACGTGTTTACATGCCTATTTTCCCACTTAGTTCAAAAGAAAGCCAGTCCCCCAACATTTAAATATCTGTGTGATTCTGGTGCTTAGTGCACAAGTTCTAGTAAGAATCCGAGTCATAGTTAACCTTTAAAAAGAAAAGACATCTTCAGAAAGACATTCCATCCTTTAGTAACTAATCCTGACAATACAAACTTTAGAACACCAAACAATACTGAATTGAGATAACAATTTAGCATTTTTAAAATGCTTACTGTACTAGAAGGCTATTTTTTTTCTAGGAAATATTCCATATCTACAATGCAATTATGTTAAGTTCAAATCATCCCTCCAACACCAATCTCAGTGTTAATTGTACTGTAATTGTATTGTATTGTAATTAAGACTTTAGAAGTTTAAGTAAAACTCCATTAAAGCCTAAGTTCAAAATGAGTCAACCATTTTCCAAGTGGTGCATTACTCATTCCTTATTAGCTACTTGCCAAGTATGTTATGCTCTTCAAATTTATGAAGTTGTTCATTTGGAGATCATTTAGTCTGCCCGGAGTAGCAATAACAATATCCACACCTTTGGTAACCACGTATATCTGTCCTTTTCGGTCCCCACCGCCGTATATGCAAGTACTGTAAAATAAAATGTTTTAAAAGTAGTGTATTAAGTTTCAAACTAAAGTCAATCCTTTTTAAATAAATGTCACCTTGCTGCTTCATTTTAAAAAGTATCACCTGGTTTTAACAAGAGGAAGGAATACAGCGTGACTGACAATTTCACAGTAATTAATGACATTGACACTGAATAACACTCCCTCAACAGGTCAGCAATAGTTTTCTGCAGTGAAAGTAGTCATGAAAGGAAGGAAGAACAAGAGCAAAGACAGGGATGGAATTACCACATGACTAAGGGCAAACATGCTAGAAGATGGCTTTGTAGAAAAGACCTGAGTGGGCAAGAAATGGAACATTATTCAGCAGTGTAACCCCACAGGAAAGAAAGCCAGTTGTATGCTATGGAGACAGCAGCCAGCAGAGCTCATGGCTAGAACTCATTATTCCCCTTTATCCAGTACTTGTGACACCACACTTCAAGCACAATATCCAGTTTTTGTACCACTGGCCTCTATTACAAGACAGGCATATTCATACTGGAGCAATTCCAGCAGGTAGCTACCAGGACAGTCAAGAAGGTGGAGTGCATGACATGAGGAGCTGGTAACCAGGCTCATTTATTCTGAAGAGGAGAAGGATCAGGAAGATCTTATTGCTGTCTACAACTACCTAATAGTGAGGTGTCAAGAAGACACAGCCAGCCTCTCTTCTCAGCTGTCTACAGAGGGATAAGAAGCAACAAAGTGACAATACACAGAACTCCAACCACAGAAGATTTTGACCATGAGATTAGTCAAATCAGGCATTCAGAAAACTGGGAAAATATAAACTCTGGATTTATTACCCTCCTCTCTTAACAAACACAGTTATTTTACTAGGTGAATTAAGTCAGAAGTGGTAGGACAAAAAAATATTACTTAACAAGCAAGTGAGAAACAGGGTTACCTTTTAATTCCTTTGTATGCATACTTCAAACACTCTGCCTCCACTTGAAGTGCCAGTTCTCGAGTGGGAGCAAGGACTAACATTCCTGGCCCCTCACGCTGATCTTTGGATCTACAACAAAGTACATTTAGAATGTGGGTATATAAGGACAGGCAAAGTCCATCACATCTGACATCAAACATTTGTATACTGTTCTAAACTTCCTTAGTATACTGCTGCTAGTGGAATCTAGAGTGACAAATTTGGTCCTTATTCCACCAGTTTTATAATTTTTTCCAATGTATAATTTTTATCACCTGGGTGATGGGTGTGGGCAGAAGTATGCACAGCTAAACAAGTCAGTCCTTACATTGGTTGTGAAGTCAAGTGAATGAATCCAGGCATTAGGTACGCTAATGTCTTCCCAGTACCAGTCTGTGCTATACCAATGAGATCAATTCCTTGGAGTATGATCGGCCATGCCTGGGACTAACATAAAACAACAAACACCCAGATGTATTTTTTACTTTTCTCTTAAGCTTTAGTTGAAAAGTCATCAAAACTGAAGATATACCTGAATTGGTGTAGGCTTTTGAAAACCAACTTTTCTTATATTAGCCATAATATCAGGATAATGCTCAAATGCATCTTCAAATCTGCAAACAGGATTGGGAATGCAGCGCTTTTCACCTTCTTTTAAGTCATCACAAGTTATATTGTTATTTTCTTTCCTGTACAGAATTAAAGCAGTACAATTGCTTTGAAGATTCTGAAGTTTTCATTATCTGAACAAAGTAGAGGTAACACAACAGACTGCCTTTCTTAACTTTTTTTAAATTCATGGGGTAACAAAAAATAAGTTCAGACTCTTGCACACAACTGAATCATTCTTATGATTTTTAAGAAAGTCCTACTATAGAAACACTTCTCCCAGAGGCACCAGTTACAATTCTTTCTTAAGAATGATTAATTTCAAGTTATATATGGTTATCAACATGAACTGTATTCTTGTCATATCAGATTACAATTATACTCTACTACAAATTAAGTAATTGTGGCAAGTTTTTAAACCTAAAGATAACCCAGAACTCAGAGCAATTAATTGGACTTCTTAGTCAGAAACCAATATTCTGACAAAAACCTTCCCCAAATACTTTCAGAGCAGCTCCCTGGACACTCTACAAAATGCAAACAGAAAAGTTTAAAAAAAGTGATCAGTAAGACAAGCTCCAAAAAAACCTCCAAAACAACCACCCCCAACCCCAGACAAAACCCAAACCACAACATAAATGAAAAATTACATTAAAACTGATGTTCCAAGGCTCCCCTCAGTTAAGAGATATTAATATGCATAAGCATATTAATTTCAGTCCTATACTCTTCTAAAGATTCCATTCAGTAAAATGTTTTTTCTCAAGTGGGGTGTAAGCTAGGAAAAAAATGGACAATTCAACTTCCCCTCATGCTTACAGCATTTTTTTTCTATTCATGTCTTTTTTCCATTAAAGCAAACAGATTAGATGAAATAGAAAAAACATTCCTTTATCACAGGAGTGCTATTCCTCTAATATGTTCTGAACCTATAGAACAATGTTCTGTAAGTTTGACTAACTCCAACAATAACATACATATACTTTAAGGAAACAGGTGTCAGTTCCATGCTTTGCTCACTGTGGCAAAGTTTCTCTAGCATGCAAGAAAAAAGACACCTTGCAAAGAAGAAAAAAATTTACACTTCAATAATGTTCATCAGCTTCATTAGAACTACTGAAAAGGGTTACTGAGGCATGAAATGAATCACTTGAAACAGATGATCTCTTCTCCTTGCGAAGTACTGATGTAGATTGTTGGATCAAAATGAATGGATAGTTACCTGAAGCATATACTAACCAGGATGTACTTGTAAAGACAAGATAGACAGAAAGGAAGATAACAGCAACACAATTTGAAAATTGTTCTGAAGATTGTATTTGACTAAAATATATGGTGGGAAAGTGGCAGTCAAGAGGTACTCAACATATGAATAATCCTACTTGAAAGGACCTAGAAAATGTGAACATGCTGTTTCATGAGAGACAAGAAACAGACCAAAGCCAGGTGAACTGTCTTGAGTTTTTTTCTGTTCTGAAATTCAACCAGATGAAACACTTTTAGAGAAGCAGATAATCCCTAAAGTTAATTTTCCAAGCAACTAACAGTTTCTCATCTGGTAGTTAGTGTTTCATTCCCAAGAAAGAGTTCCTACGAAGTTCTGAATTATTACAAGATCCCAACATTAATGCTGCTGTCTCAGTATTGCACCTCTTACTTTCTAGGCTTTATATCCTAAAAGCAATTTTTGCCAAGCAGATGACTCCTTAAGGAGGTGATCTTACCGCCACAGTTCCACTTCTTCTTGTGACATAGATGCAGTCCTTGATGATTCTTTATAGAAGTTTTTCTCAATTGGAGGCAAGTCTTAAACAATCAGAAAAGGTGAACTTGAATCAGCAAGAAATACAGATTCAGTGTAAGCCTGCTAAAGCTTAAGATGGAAATTCTAAAACCCAGATAGCTTCTTGAGCCAGGAGACCAGTTAAGTTATAAAGACTATTGTTACTCATGTCAAAGATGAAGGCTGAGACAAGCACTTCAGTATCTGCAAAAGAGTCCCTTCCCACATTTCAAGTTCTAAAATAATTTCTACTAACATGTATAGTACAATATTGAAAAATTATCAGATTTCTTTTTCTGTGGCCAGATATAAACCAACATTATTTTCAAAGGGTGAAGTCAAAATACCAATTGAGTAACAGGTTTAAGTCTTCACACAACAATTATAGTGTTATCCATGACTATGCTGAGAAATGTTAACATGGTCATTTCACTGCAGATATTTAACTGGTTTGGACAGTGAAAGATTCAGTCATCTCAAAGCAAAAATAAAAAACATGAAAGCATTCAACGGATTTACCACATAAAAACAAGTATCACACAATCAAAATTTTAAAACTAACCTGCCCACTTCATAGCTTCATATTTAGCTCTGTTTTCTCTAAGAGAGTCCCAGTCAATCAGTGATTTCTTTGCATTATTTTCAGGCTTGATAGTGTCCGAGATCTTTCCTGCGGAGTTAGTACCAATGCTGCTGTTTGATGGAATCTGTTGCAGAGTGTGGGAAAATCTCCCCTCAAAACAAACCATCACCTTATTTTCTTTATCTATAGTAAGTAAGGCTTCTTATATATTTGGAATACACATGAAACATATAACTAGAAAACTCTTCCCTAGGTCTCTGCCCTGAAGTATTACTGAAACCTGTATAAATTCAGTTCTGATTAAAAAAGAGAAATATTTCAACCTCTTGACTACTTAAAGAAAGTAATGACAGGTTCTGAAATGCTGCTTCTCCAGCTTCTTGTGCAGCAGGCTTTTCAAAAACTTGTGAATCCAGTAGATGACATGCAGGCAGAAAGTTTTAACAGCTACAAGAGCAAAGTTTACTTCTAAAGCATTCAACAACATCACAATAAACTCAGAGTCTAGTTATGTTCTATACTTCTTTTTGATGAGGCAAGTAAGAAAGTAAGGTTTTACAGTGAAGATATAAATGGCAACACAACTATGTGGAAAACAGTGGAAAAGCAGGAAACACAGGGAAAACACAGTCACATATACTAAGGAGGTGTTAACTATTTCTAGTCTCTTGAAACATACTCATGCACCTTCTGAAACACTTCTAAAAACAAAATCTAGAACTACCCCATTCTTTATTCTAATGCTGGAACACAGCTCTTGGATACCTTCTCTGTCATCAGTTCCTCAGAGCAACAACTATGGATGGTGTTTGCCTGTGCAAAGAACTGTTGGGAGCACAGACAAGACATACCAATAATATAAGCAGCATCTCAACATACAGTAATTAATTATTTATCCACATAACAGACAAAGGTAACATACAGAAGCCTAGTAAAGCCAGGCATGAAGTGTAACATCAAATCTTAAATAAATTAAATCCCATTAAAGTTGTAAGATGTCAATACTGCCCATGCTATGATCAGGATTTTATAGGCTTCCATTACAAAAGCTTACTGAATTTTAATATTCCACAGATAATACATTGATGCTTACACTAGAACCAATACTGGTATTTTGAAGGAATCAAGACTGATAATGCAAGAAACCAAGTGCTATAACATTCTGCATGCATTAAAATTGCTGAAAACACACAGGAATAGATTTGAAGCCTGGTATTTGGGATGGGAGGAAGGGGAAAACAGTCCATAGCTGAGAAGGAAGGATGTCTAGGTATTTCTGTTTTAAGGAAGTATTCCACAGTCCAAGAACAAAGTAATTCACTTTGTAAAATACTAATATAAAAACACTCCAGCAAACTTACCCGTCTCAGTCCAACCCCTGTTGTTGTTTTGTCCAGAACTTGCAACAACATTGTCAATCAACATCTTGGCTTTGTTTTGCACATCAGTGCTGCCAAAAATCTTTACTTCAGCTTCATAGGTTCCTCTTGTAACCTATATTCACAAAATGTTACTGAGTATTTTTTAATACTGCAAAGACAAACGTTATCCAAGAACTCATACTGAAACCCGTATTTGATTTTTTTCCGGAAATTTAACTTCTGCTCTCAGGAAAATGCCTCTTAATACTTCTTTTCTATAAGAAAATAAGTATAAATGCATACTTAAGAAAAAAAAATCAGTAACTATTTCCCATATATTCCACATATAATTCAAGTTGCGCCCTCAATTCCACTTCCTTTTCACCAATTCTTGTAAAACAGTGGAATTATGAAGCTACTGCAAAACCCTTCGGCTTCCTGCAATAACTGGTTTACATGGAAACAAAACCAAGCAGGTTCCAAACAGAGCCCAGGTCTTGATGACACATAGCACATGGTACCTTTATCCTGGAACCTGAAGAATCCTCAAGTTCCTTAATTTTAGCTCCGCCCTTACCTGTTATAAAGATACACAGTAGGTATTACAGAGATTTAGGACAAACTGCCAAAAACTACATGTTAATTCTAAGTATTTTGGTTGTGACCAAAACCCAAGACCTTCATATGTGCATGTATGTACAAAGACACGAACTTTCGACAGCAAACTGATGGAAAACGTAGGTAACTGTTTTGTCAATTAACCAAACGCAAGGCGTGCGTGTAGGCGAAGACCCCTCAGTTGCAGAGATTGAGCAGTAACACCAGCTCTAGAGACTGCCACCCTTCGAGGGGGGCTCCAGCCCACTTGCAGACTGCTGGTCACGAGAAACAGACGTCAACCCAATCGCTTTCGGGAGGAGAAGTTTCCCTGGCGATTGGGAGAAACCCTCCAAAGGCACCCCGCCGTGCCCAGGCGAGCGAGGGTCGTCAGGGGACGGGGCCAGAGCGAAAAGGGCGGGGATGCGCTCCCCGAGGGCACATCCCTGGGGACACGGAGGGTGCTCGCAGACCGAATGCCGACACCTCGGCGGGCCAACCACCCCGGGGGGGGGAGCGCGCCCCTCAATACCTATGAGAGCCCCGACCAGCGCGCTGTCGAGGCGGAAGCACAGCGGCGCCTCAGCGTTCCAGGCCCGGCCGGCGGCACCTCGGGTCGGCCCTAGCCCGCCGGCTCCCTCGGCGCCTCGCGGCTCCCACGCCTCCCCCGCGGGGTCGGCCGTGCCTTTGCC
>WBMV01001560.1:1351706-1469876 GCA_013396655.1 Campylorhamphus procurvoides | reverse complement strand
GCCGCGCCGCTCTCCACGCTGTGATTGGCCGCGCCGCGCCGCTCTCCACGCTGTGATTGGCCGGCTCTGCGCGCGCGAACGGGAGGGGCCGTGCCCGCGCCCGGCGCCTCTCCGGGAGTGACGGGATGGCGGGAGCGAGGTGGGAATAGCGGTAGGACCGGGGGGGGAGGAGTGCTGGGATCGGGCCTGGAACAGCCGTGGGATCGGGGTTGGAGCAGCGGTGGGATCGGGATGGGAACACCGCTGGGATCGAGGTGGGAACAGCACTGGGATCCGGGTGGGGAGAAGGCCGAGATCGCTGATACTAGGCTGTGACCGTGCACCACCGTGGGAATAAGTGCGGTGTCCAGTCTTGAACATCTGCGGGGACACTGGCGCCACCACCGCCCTGGGCAGCACATTCCAGTGTCTAATCGCCCTTTCAGTGAAGTGGTTCTTCCTAAATAGTCCAATGTAAACGTCCCCCGGTGCAGCCTGAGAGTCTGTCCTCTTAGCCTGTTGCTAGTTGCCTGGGAGAAGAGGCTGAACCCCACCTTGCTGCACCCTCCTTTGGAGTAGCTGTAGAGTGACCCTGCGCCTCCTTTTCTCCAGACTGAACAACCCCGAGTTCTCTCTGCCGCTCCTCATAAGACTCTTGCTCCCTTCCCCAGCTTCATTGCCCTTTTCTGGATCTGCTCCAGCACCTCGGAGTCCTTGCAGTGAGGGGCCCAGAAGCGGACACAGTTCTTGAGATGCGGCCTCACCAGTGTCGGTACAGGGNGAAGAGGCTGAACCCCACCTTGCTGCACCCTCCTTTGGAGTAGCTGTAGAGTGACCCTGCGCCTCCTTTTCTCCAGACTGAACAACCCCGAGTTCTCTCTGCCGCTCCTCATAAGACTCTTGCTCCCTTCCCCAGCTTCATTGCCCTTTTCTGGATCTGCTCCAGCACCTCGGAGTCCTTGCAGTGAGGGGCCCAGAAGCGGACACAGTTCTTGAGATGCGGCCTCACCAGTGTCGGTACAGGGGGAGAATCACTGCCCTGGTCCTGCTGGCCACGCTGTTTCTGGTGTTTTCTGATTTTTCTCTCTCCCTGCTCCTTGGCTGGCCCTGGGTGCGCTCTGCTGAGGGGGAGGTGGCAGTGCTGTTTGAGGATGGAGGGAGCAAGAATGAGGTCTTGAACTTGTGGGAAGCCCTGGAAATCTGTAGGGCGGAGAGAGGAAGGTGGGGAGCCTCAGGGGAGGCACGGGAGTGAGGGTGGCACTGAATAATTTTGCCAGGTATACAGGCTGGTGTCAGTCTGATTTTTTTAAGGGAGTTCATAATATTTAATCTCAAATGAAGCCTTAATTATACTTTAACGGAGCTTTTGTGTTCAGTATGACTGAAATGCTGATATGATATTGGAAACAGAATCACAGAATGGCGAGCTTGAAGGGGCTTCTGGAGGTCATTAGTCCTATGCCTCTGCTCAGGCAGGGTCACCAAGAGCCAGTTGCCATGGTGGTTTGTGATGTTCACCAAGGATGGAGATTCCACAACCTCCCTTGGTAAAATGCCACTGCTCAATCACCATCACAGTGAAAAGAACAGACAAAACCAAACCAAACCAAACCAAACCAAATGAGAGCTAATGCGCCCTGCCTCCCTTCAATTACACCAGGAAAGTGCTAAATGGGGGTTTAAATTTCCTTTTTGCCAGGGTCCTGTGCAGAGCTGAACACTGAACACTTAGGTATGTGTCTTTAAGGATGCACATGGCTGCCTGTGCCTGGCATGGCATGGCCATGTGCCGGGTAACCCAACAGGGAAAACTTCTCCCTGCAGTCTTCTAACCCTTCCCTACTACCTCTCCCCACACGTGAAGCAAGGCTGCCTGGTTTAACACAAGCAGAGTATGCATACATTTGCCTTTTTCCCTGACCTGTGTTTATTCTTAGGCAGAACTTGGCAGTGTTCACATAATGTGTAGGTTCAAATGGCTGATATGGAAAATCTGCTTTTCTGGCAAATAGGTCTTTAAATTTCAGTATTTAAGAGTATGCTCATAAGATAAGCAAGAAATCACCTCTATATGGAGATATCCAGCTCTGATTTTGAAGACAGCATAGAGGCACCACAGCACAGACTCTTTAGTGTTTTATACTCAGTTACTGAGCGTTGTCTTCAGCAGGGCTGTGGGAAGGGCACAGTGGAAAAAGGGAAAAAGGTGTGTCATGAATGAGTGTTTCAGGTTTGGTACAGTTGCATTCTGGAGCAAGTTTCATGGTTGAACACAGATAAAAGGGCTTCACGTAGGCCTCAGATTAAACTGAAGTGCCTTCCATGAGGAATCCTGCTCTCTGTACAGGCCCCTGATTGCTAGTCCTGAATCAATTGCCATTTATCTAACAAGGAAGGCAGTAAGAACTTCCACACTCATTTTTATGGAGGTGCTGCAACATTAAGTAAACTCTGCTGTGAGCAGTTACCAGAAACTGAACATGTCAGACTGGTTTCTCTGCGGTTTATTCTAATAAACTTCCTCTGTGGTGTTTTCATCCATTTAATTAAAAATTACAAAACTTCAAAAGGAAAACAATGGGCAGATTTTATTTTTTTTTTTCTTGCCTGATATGTGGTCACAATATACAATCTATGTAAGGAAAAAAACCAGTAAGCGTGGTACTTTTCAAATAATTTTTATTAACAACAATATGGATTCAACTTTGTCAAGAATTTACAATTAACATTGTAATGTACTGGCTAATGTTGTTGCAGTGTCAGTGGAAGCAGTCACCGTGCCTTCTAAGCCTGCTACAAAACTGTCTTTTTGTCTTTCAAAGAAGTCAAAAATGCTTCCAATAGCAGATGATATTGGGTATGTCTGAAATTGTCCTGTGTGTGGCCACAGCTGAAAGAATGGCCACATTTGCATCCAGATGAGTGGACAGGAAAATATTGCATGCTTCCACTGACGTTGCAGGGGACAAGTCTTATTTCAAAAAGTAATTAACTTTTTTTAGACAGTGAGAGCACTTTGTGTGATGTTGTAATCCATTTGAATTAAGTCAATTAACACACTTGGAAAAAAAATGTGAAGCAGAAATATCTGGGACAAATTCTTCTCCGACCTGTATTTCATTCAAACCTACTGAATCCAAAAGGATTGCATGACATATGAGTCAGAATAAAAGTTGGCCCAGAGAGGCAAGTTCATTTCTGGTATAGGTGGGTTCAGTTCCTTTAAGGTCAGTGGAACTGAGCCTGGTTGTCCCAACAGAGATTGAGCTTCACCCAGTTGGGCAGTGAATTCATTGAGGTCAGTGAAGCCATCCAAGGATGAATTTACCCTCAGGTGTTTAAACCCTTTTTCATTCCTTTGCTGTAATATTCTCCCGCTTACTCCAATTTTCTGGTTATTTTCATTTTCTCTGTGCTTTTTGAAATTGTCCCTTCACTTCTTCCCTTTTTACATCAGTACTTTGTGCGTTATTTTTTATATAGTCAATGTGACATGGGTAAATTCAGCTAAGTATTAGTTTCCTCAGGAAATAACTGGAATATTACCATTTTCACTTTAAACAGATGCCCAACAAAATCAGGATTTGAATCTGAGTTCCCAATTCAAGGAAAATTCTTGAATTTCATAGAATGAATGAATTCCATAGAATTTTTGCTTGAGTAAGGATTGCAGGTCCCAATCCAGAAATACTACTGTACATCAGATGTTCTACTATACATCAGCCATTCAGCATGATTTGACTTATCACAGAAAAGCAGGTGAATTACTCATCACCATAATATAATGAGAGCAGTCACTCTAATAGGATTATCTCAAAACATATGGAACAACTGTGGGCACTGTGAATAAAAGTGTATGATCTTTGCAATCTTGAACCCTAGGTTAAAACATCATATTTATATTTAAATAAAAAGTACAGATCATATAAGCCAGGAGAAAATATAAATTTTTAAACAAATAATTGTCATCAAAACTATTCTTTTCAGTTCCCTCTTCATTCAGATAGAAGAACATGCTGATCGAAACCAGTTATTTGGATAATGCTTAATTCCTGCAGCTCTTATTTAAGTTTAAAATCTCTCTTCAGACAATCCTCAAGTGGATTGTAAATCAGAAAAAAAATTGTCCTTTGTCCCAATTCATGAACAAATCTTATCAGTTGTCATGAACTGGACTTTAATAAGCAGCTCAGGACAAGACATGAAAAGCCAGACAGGCTCTTCTTTTGTGAAAGCAATGAATGACTGTCAGTCATGACACTGTCCTTTAAAGAGAGAGCATAGAAACAGGAAACTGCTCATGAGGAAATATGAGCAAAACTTATAAAAATCCAAACAAACAATTCTTCCTCTTTAAGATTTCATATATTCACTACTCTTTCTATTTCCTATAAATATTAGGTTAAAAAAACCCCTACAGGATAAGACTTGCAGCTGCAAAAATAATAATGGTGAGCATAAAAGAAAACAAATTAGGATTTTAAACCATAATTTGAACAAAGATACGATCTTCTGGATTTATTAGTACTTTGTAAAGATATTAACATTTTCATACATAATTTATAGAACTCATTCTTTTGTGCACAAAATTGTATTAAATAAATTAACTTAGAAGGACTCAAGCATGTAATTTAAGGCAAAAATACCAAGTTTCCGTGAGATAAATTATGAGCAAGACCCAAGGCCCTGTTTCTCTGTGGAATTGGTACAGACAGGGCCAATGCTCAGTTCTTCCATTGACGCCTTCTGGGTGCAATGGGGTACAATCATCTGCTCACACAGATGAAGGTGGAAGAGTGGTGTCCAATTCATGATGCCTTGATTTTTCCATCTCCTCCAGGAAGGGAAAGGAGTTTCATTATAGACACACAGTTGCCATGTGCCCAATCTCTTTCTCCTTAACTGAACCTAACTGCGTGTTTATGCTTAGGTCAGCAGGAGGCTCCATGTGAAGGCATGAAAGGCACCATAAACAGTTAGGGAAAAGGAAAAAAAACCAAACAAAAACCAACCAAACAACAAAAGATTGTAAGTTCTTAAATTTTCAATACTTTAAACTTACAGATCTGTCTGGATAAACTGCAGACATTCAAATAAGTTAACAGTTAAGTGAACTGAGATGTGATAAAAACCCTCGTATTTATCCTCACAAAATTACTGTTGTAATCAGGCTTTAGTATGAACAAATTGCACATAAAAGAAAACAGGAAAGGCTGAACATAGTAAATTATATGGCAAATCAGCAGTGAGGAAATTGTGCTTCAAGATGTCTTTCAGGTTTAACAACTGAAGTTTGCTCTGGCGTAAGCCATGGAACACAGTGGACCATCCGTGGACCCCGTATAATGACACAATATATACACTTTACAGTTTGCATGTACTTTCACATAATAAAGTTGTCATGTAACATCCAGGAATACTTCTGTAAAGGAAATAATGGAAGCAGAAGTTACAATGGTTTCATAGTAAACAGATCAGGTCCTTCACAATACAATCTACAGCATTTAGCCATGGTTAAGACTGAAGTGATGTTTTTGATGGACATAGTAAGTTCCCAGTGGGTCTGGGCCTTGGGAAAACACTGCCCTGAGTGAGCTGGCATTGGCACCCCCATACATTTGGTATTCCTGGTGCTAGAGGGAAGTTGAGCCCAAGCCGGGTTGTCTACAAGCTTGTGGTGCAGGTGGGTGTAAATCTTGGGTGGGGGGCAACACACAGAAAACTTATTCAGCTGGGAAGAGCGAAAGCCTGATTAGGCTCTGCGAGAGTTCTCCCAGTGGCAAAGCTGTGCTGGGGGTTTGCAGAGAAGCACTAACACTGCTTCTGCATCTCAGCTGAAGTGAAGTGTAGGTTAGGGTAAGAAAAAAAGAGGATGTATCAGGCAGGAATACTCAGTGTGATGTAGGCTTTGAATTTGGAAACTCAGGATTTCTGAAGAAGGAGTCTAAAAGTCCTGTCTTGAAAAGTTCACAAGAAATGACTGCAGTTGGGACCCTGTTGAGCTCTAAGGGTGTTACTACTTTCCCTCTCTCTCCTCCTCACCATTTCTTAAAAATGCAACAAACCCTTATTTTTTTTTTCAGTTAAGATGGTCTTATCTACTTCTATTTCCATTTCTGATTGCCTACATAGCTTTTTTTTTTTCTTTTGAAATAGCATTTATTATCTTAGGGGGGGAAAAAGGTAACTTTTTCCCACTTTACCTTTCTTGCTTTATTTTCTGGGGTCACTTCACTTCCTGCCCATCTAAATTGGTATTGTTACTTATTTGTTTTCCTATTGATTGTATTGTCTTTCTCTCTCCCCTGTTCTGTCCTCTTTAGTTTTACTCTATATTTCAGTTCCTTGTTTTCCTCCTTTCCCAGCCTTATGAAGTGCTGTCATAGTATTAGGTTGGGACTGCAAGGAAAATTGCCAAAATTTCCACAGAAGGAAATATAGCTTCTACAATAAAGGCAGTGCCTGCTTCCTTCCCTCAGCTACTGCTGCCAAAATGGTTCAGATTCACAAGACAGCTGGATAGCTGGAAGGAGAGATTACCCTGAATTTTCAGTGTAGCCACCCACATTATCCCCTTCTGTGGTCAGCCCCAACCCTTAAAATACAAATTTTTTGTAGCAAAATAGTGTTCTTTTTATGAAGAACAATGTGATAGTGGTGTGTCAGGTACTTCTGCCACAGCACTAAATCATCCAAACTTGGATGGATGTTAACCTACTGTTTTTCAGAGCTAAAAATAGCTGATTATTGACGAACAAATGTGTGTATCTTGCAACTGTCAGCCATTTCTAAACCCCATTTCTAGCCATATTACTGGTTTCCTTGGTACCTTGCTAGCAGCTGTAGATAATTTTTTTTTGTTGTAAACATAAACTATCTCTAAATCAGGACATTATATATATAGTTAGTTCAGAAGCAAAGTGCTTTAAACTTTACAGTTTTTACTTCTGCCCTGTAGAAACGGCACTAGGTCTAAATGCTCAAATTTTTGGTTTTTGTTTTGTTTTGTTTTGTTTGATACATCCTGCAGCATTAGCTTTGTAGGCAACTCGTTATTTAAACCTACTGTACTACATCAAAGGCTGCCATACTGTAGGTGTAAATTTGGATGTTAACCATCATTTAAACATGCATTTTCATGCAACTAGGAAATATGGGCTCATTCAACTGCTTTTGCAGATTCATCCTGATTTTTTTTCTGATTAAAAAGGCTTTCAAAACAGTTCATGCTATGATATGTATGACTAGAGGAATGACCCAGCCAATGAAGAAAGCCAACAAGCTGTTATTTAAGTTTAACATGGAGCAGATTGAGTGCTTCTGTACCATCCCCTGTCTTGCAGATGCTTTGAGATGATCTTGATATTCCAGTCCTTAGAGAGTCAGAAGAGAGAGTTGTTTCCACTAATGGGCGTGAGATGGCTTCAGTAGTCTCTGTTCCTGCCTCTGTCTCCAACTCTTCATCAGTTATAAATAATTTTGACTCCCTCCATTTGGAGTATACATCTTGACTACCTCTGGAACCACTGGAGTCACTGCCAGCAATCTGTATATTCAGTTCTTCTGTTGACTGTATAAGGTTTTGTACAGATAAAGATTTTCCTAAGTCCATTTGCACCACAGGTTTAACTGAGAGTAAAGGTTCCCCTTCTGTATCCAGGCTTTTTCTCCATGTGAGATCCTTTGTTGCACTGGGCTGTGCGACTTGTCCATTATCCTTTGATGCAACAAGGCAAGCGGTGACATTGGAAATATTTTCCTGTGTGGTTACAGGAATAATATGAACGGGCTCAGGCCTATTGATATGCTTCATTGATGAGAAAGGTGGTATTTGTAATGTTGTTGGAGTTACTGGCTTTGTTGCCTGGTTTATTTGGTTTGATGTATTATTAACTGTTGCAGGTCCATCATTTGGCACTTGTGTTGCTTGACTATGAATAGCTGGACTAAAAGCATAGTAAGCCTGAGTGCTAAATTCATTTGGTGTCAGTATAAGCTGTAGGCCACGAGGCAGATTGGCACTAGCTGATCTGGATACACATCCACTAATTTGTGCAGAATTAGACAAATCTTTGCTGTCTGATGGACTCTGATAATCAGAAGTCTGCTCACACTCAAAAGCTGGCATTTGAAATGAAGCCAGAGTGAGCGCAGATGCAGATCCTTTTCGCAAAACTTGTTGATAAATATCTAATAGACAGTCCAGTTTTGACTCAATGGATTGTACCTACAGGAAGAGAAGAAAAGGTCAACATTAGTGCCAAATACTAATTTAAAATATTTTGAACCTGAGCAAGGGGAAAATGTGACTGCTCAAGAGAAAAACAAAGGGAGCTTGGTGTATGCTATTGACCCTTGAAAAAGAATGTCAAGAGTCCTGTACATTTTTCATAAGCAAGCTGATAAAAGGGAAAAAAAGGGTTAAGGTAATACAATTCATATAAATTTTATTTCAACGTAAGGATGGAGTAGATATTAAAAAAAAAAAAATTACCTGTTCAGCTTTTGAAACTGGCAATGAAATACAGAATAAGCATGAGCAATAAAGCAAGACCAAGCAACACAGATAGTCACTCTACCTGTTTCTCCACTTTGACTACCCGCCCTAACATGCTGAGGTCATCTGTTGTCTCATGCTCTGCAGGATTCTTTTCTCTGCTTCTTTTATCTGCTGTGATTTGTCCTTTCCCAAGAATTTGGTCAACGCTGTAAGAGAAATCAAAAGCTACTGTGATTCCTGAAACGGGTCATGATATGGAAGTGTTTGCTATATCCATACATTAAAAATGAAAATCACAGCACTTCAGAAAAGCACTTGAAAAAGAAGACAAACATAATTTCATGACTTAAGGAAAAAAAACCCCAAACAAAAAGGAGTGATTTTTGAGCATTTGAGACTGCCTTTCTTTTTTGTTGGCATTAACCCAGAGTCAGAACATAGGCATCATCTGGGAGAGCCCGGGCTAGACCTGCTGAAAGAGGGAGAAAGGTAGTGGCCTCTCCAGCAGCCTGATGTTGTGGAGGAACAGACATAGCAGTGCCACCTCCAGCTCTTCCCTGCTAACAACAGTATCCAGCCCTGAAGGAATTGTCAGTCTGAAGCAGGAATCTCAACCCTATGCTGATAATGATAAATATGATGCAATTTTCCCCCCCTCTTAATTACTATTGCTGGGAATGTATAACACAAAACCTACATAAGTACTACATTACCAGTAGTTCCCAATTTCTTTTATGTGAAAAGAGAAAGTCTCCAATGGGAGAAAGGCAGTTCTCAAGGTCTTCCTCATCCTTTTGTCAACCTCCTGATTAAATTCCTTCTTTACAAATGGATTTTATAGATAAAGGATTATATTTTCTGTTGTTCAGACTTCGATTTTCCAAGGACAGTTTAGATATATATTTTTTTGTTTGGTTTTGCCTACAGTTCAATTTCTGGCTCAGCTGTGTTCACAGAAAGAGATGCTGTGTAACACAGAAATGTTAAACTTTGCCAATATACATTATGCAGTGAATGACATTAGATGCTTATGCAGAGTGGAACTAATTCTTTCCTTACCGTGACTGAAGACTCTTAATCCTGCATAACATGTCTAGATGACCTGCTGAATACTGTTCAATGACATCTTTGACATCATATGGGCGAAGTGTTTCCTTAAACTTTCTCTTTGCAACATGAAATTTCATAATTCTGTGGGCAAAAAGCATTTCACAGGTTAATTTTCAACAGTTGTGAAACAATACGATACATTTTACTGACAGAATTTGATAGCTAATTTTTAAATGGAAGGTATTTTCAATACAGCTTGTGCAAGTAAACTTTTACATAAGTGTGTAAGTACAAATGTGCAAGTACAAATGCACTATAGCTATCCCTTTGAATTGTTGTTTAAGAGACATCAGGTAATGCTATTTTCAACACTATAGAGCATGTTTAGTATATCACTATATACTTGTTTGGCTTTTTTATGTTAGGTGCCTGATATGAAAGGTACTGAAATACATGCCTAACTTAAACCTGGGATTAGTTCCACTGACTTCAGTGGGATATCCTGTAAGTTACGTTTGTGCTTAAGCTACTTCTGTTCTTTATAGAGAAAAGATTCCTCAAATGAATGGATTACACAAACATAAATAGTAGTATCCTTTCGCTGGTGTTCATTTTAAGTTCCTTTCTCTCTACTTTGATAAAAAACCCATAAAATTATGCACCCATTTGATTTTTCATCAAGCTTTTATTTTTTTAACTACATTCAGGCCTAAGTATTTATTTTTCGTTTATTTACCTGACTTAAGATCAAATTTTGCAGGCTAAAGAGAAATTTTCTTGTTTTTCCTTTACTGGAATCTATGGGAATGATTGCTTAATTAGCATTCATGTTTTTTTTTCATGAATTTTACTGCAGAACTGTAAATTTCAGAAAACAGTAAATATCCCAAACTGATGAATGGCGTATGTTTTTTAATGTGAGATTTGCACAAGTTTCTGTGATATGTGAACATGTGATGTTCACTGAGCAGCTCTCCTTAGAATGAAAAGCTTGATATTAAATTGAAAATTTTAGATAATAGAAATTAAAAATTCAGAAAATAAATAACAGTTAGATGATTTTCCAGGTCAGCTGGTAAAACCTGAAGTTTTCCTTGGTTTACATAAGAACTGCAGAAGAGAGAAAAGTTCCATTCAAGAACTAGGAGAGAAGCCAAGGGATCAAGTGTGTTAGCTATTCTGATCTGTGCAACAGAGCTTACAAATTCCCATTAGGGCCAAACTGCTGATATTTGCTATCTACTGCAATTGAAAAAGCAGAGACAATAAATTGCTATCCTATTCCTAATGCCAATATTTCATGTTAATATATTCCTTCAGTGTTTATTATATCTTTAGCAGTTCTAAGACCATGAATTATAATAAAAACCAAAACATGGCTCTTACTCTCTGATAAAAATAGATTATTAATGTTTTAGTGGAATTTAGAAAAAACACACTTCATATAGTTAGGACAGACATTAGTATTATAATAGGTGTGTAGTGTTAGATGGATAGTTTTGAGTGATCCTCTACTGATTTTTGTATCATATGTAAATATTCTTTCAGTCAATGTCAGCCTTTTCTCACAGTGCCTAGATTGTTGATATTTCCCATTCTGTTAACCTTCAGTTAAAAATGAGATTATTTGTCACTGGTATAGAGCTTGAACTATGATTCTGATTATAGAAATTAAAAATGGAAATGGTCTGTTAGGAGTAGTTCATCAGCCTGACAGCTCAGGACTGATCTCCATGCAGTTTTAAATATATGAGATGATGCACTTTTCTCTTTTGCGTTGCCAGCTGGTTCTGCAGACCAGTGGCATCTTTTGTAATCTGGCATGAATCTGGGATGCAGATTTTCTTTTCTTTTAGCTGTCAAGTGTTGCCAAGATGTTTGGTTTATAAGACCCTGACAACCCAATCTTCTGGAATTTATTACGTTATTCAAGTTACAAAGAATAAATGATGTAGCTGACATAGAAGATGGTATAATAGTTTTGCTGTTATTATTATGTTTTGGGGGTCACAATTTTTTACCTCATGCTCTTGATAAAGTAAAACTATGAAACTCTATTAAAAAAGCAGAGTCAGAGTATTAATGGCATAGTCGAAGACAACTGAATTTACCACAACTGGGTGATTTTACAAGAGAGGAGACAAAGGCTAATTTTTATTAACAGCCATGGAAGTTTCTCAATCCGTGTGCATGAAAGTCTTCATTACTGCTTTGCAGCTTTATAAGACTTTTCTTTTTGCTTATCAAGGCAGTTTGTTCACAGTGTTCAGAAGTGAAACACCGAATTGAAAGCTTCATAGTTATATCACTGAGGTGTGACTATACTATTTCTGGTTTAGGTATTAGCTCATGTGATTCCATCTTAATTAAATTCAGCAAGGTTTGGAACAAACCCATATTGCTTACTTCTTTTTCTTCAAATATACAAAACTTTACATAAACTGTGCAAAACCTCCCTGAAGTGTTATAAAAGACTGTAATTTTAGAAGCCTTCAGTTAATTAAGAAAGAGAAAACCTGAATTCTTTTGGTGATAGAGCCTAGCAACTGCTTTGCAGTTATTAAATTTGATTGAATTTCCATAGTTATCTACTGCTAGTTTTAAAAACTCAGTTGGCTTCCTATAACTTGAAATAACTATGTGATTGACTGTAATTGTAGTCTCTCCTGTGGGGCTGGTGAGGCACTGGAACAGGTTGCCCACAGAAGCTGTGGATGCCCCATCCCTGAGAGTGTTCAGGGCCAGGTTGGATGGGGCTTTGAGCAGCTTGGTCTAGCAGGACATGTCCCTGCCCTTGGCAGGGAGATTGGAAATAGATGATCTTTAAGACCTCTTCCAACCAACCCAAACCCTTCTTTGATTCTATGATTGTATGATCCTATATGCTTGAACACCCCTGCCAGTAGATTACTACAGCTATATAAAATGTATGTTCCTGTGAGATAAAAACGAATTTTGTGGGCACAGACGGGTAAGCTACCCCTATAAAGAGCGGAAAATGAGAACAAAGTTAGTCTATAACTTCTATGCTCTAATTAGTTGGAGCACCAGCCATTAACTCGGACAAGGAGGAACACGGCAAACGAGCCTGGGTTGTAATTTCCAGCTGTACCATGAGAGGGCAAACAAGACTCATCATAGACCGATCCGAGTCGCTGCTGGCTGCACTGAACTGCTGGTACAGGTCTGGCAGCAGTGACTCAAAGTAGGAATCAATCCCAAACAACAAAGCCATGTAGTCCCCATGACTTTTTAAAACATTGTTTACATGTCTAAATCACTGACGTGTAGCGAGGTGGTATTTTATAACTCAAAACTAATGCGATAGATGATACAGCTTTGTAAACCCACCCAATTCACAAGGATGACAATTTTCTGGTAAGAATTAGCCAAAAAAATTAGCTGATTTCAATGATGCATCCAGAGGAGGGCAGCAAAAAGTCTTGTGTTGAAGCAGACCAATACATAAAAGTGCTTTGTCTAGACTTAATGTCTAAACCACAGGTCCCACTAATTTTATCATGTTCCCTGACAATTTGTGGAAAGTTACAGGTCCAATACCTGCTTTTGTCTTATTGACCCCTAGCAGCCAAAAGCAGCACCCATTTCATTTATCTGTTCTCAAATGAAAGATCAGCACTGCTCTAAAATTACAGTGTTTTCTGTACATGCAGATTGCATATCTTCCCTGCCATTCATTGCATTTTAGTTTCCATTCTTGTTGACCCTACCATTATTAAAAGCTCTTCTGTTTGTTATTTAATGCTCTTTGCTGAGACTGGCACCAAGTTAGAACATCCCTAATCCTCTGTGCAGCCCTGTCATACTCATGTTATTATTTTTAAACCTGTCTTGTCAATCTTGTCACTGTCTCAGGAATAAATAGTTTCATTCTACTGAGAGTCAGGTAAAATCATACATGGTTACTGCCTTGAATATTAAAAGGCAGGTAGGTTGTTTTAGCTATAGCCAGATGAGGTAACCACAGGTTGTTTGCTCACCTACTACATCAGGAAAGCAGGTGCAAAGAGGTATAGCTGTGCTGGTTCCTCTGTCTCTCTGTCCTTACCTTTCCAAATAACCCTTTGTCCTGGCAAAACTGCAATGTGCAGAAGAGATTAGGATCCAGCACAGATATGCCAACAGACAAAGGTGCTTGAGAGACAGTTCTACTACATGTGGGGTGAATGAGTCAAAACTGCCTCCTCTTTTGGGTCTTGACTTGGACTAATCTGTTCCCTAGGAGCAGAGATATTGTTTTCTCCCAAGCACTGTACTGTCCTAGCTAAGAGCCTTTTCTAGGCTCTGAAGAGCATCTGAGCAGAAAATATACAGTGTGTTTGGATTTTAAAGAAAAAGGGGGTTCTGAAACATCAAACTGAACAAATTCAAAATGGCTGCTAAAAATACATTTTATAGGTGCAAGAGAAACACTGCAAAGACTGAACATAAATGGTAAATTATGTTTTCCATCTTTGTCTATTAAATATGTATAACTATTCAACTATACATCTTATCAGCTCAAGGATTCTCAAGTTTCATTATGTTTAGTTGCATTTATTTATTTTTTTTATTAACAACAAATGAAAATATATCTTTGCAATCACTAAAGAGAGAAAAGACTTATTAGGTCAGTATGTTCATTGTCCTGACATTGCAGTCATTTTCTACTGCATATTTATTTAGGCTTCTCAAATCTTATTTTATAATTCATAAATTGTAAAGTAGTTCCATCATTTCCACTGTGGAGAGTATTATGGAACAGAGTGTCTCTTGCTATGGAAAATGATCAGAGATATCACAATATATGGAAACAAGGTAACCTCATCTTCCTTTTAGTCTCTTTTATACACATTCATTCTGAACTAACAGAGTTGGAAAATGCAATGGTTTTTGTTAAGCTCCAGGAACTCTGCAGTGGCTTTTTGTTCATGACAAGACTGGGGACAGTTGAGTAGTGTTACAAAACCTGCTGACACAAAGGCTCAGTGTACTGCTAGCAACGACTACTTTGTGCACTGCTCTGATCCCAGCCAGAGGCTGTAGAGGAGCAGGATTGATCCTGCCCTGGATCAAGGCATGCTATGGAGCGCACCATCTTTCACCATACTACCTGTTTCCTACTTACCCAAATGCATCAAGCAGCTTTTCCTTTACTTTCTCTACTCCCTCTATTGATCTTGCCTGACAGAGAGCTTGTAATAAGGGGGGATGGAGGAGGCAACGCACAAAGTGAAAGACTCAGTTTAGGAGGCTTTGAGAGCAGGTTGACAGTTTAACATGTTACCAGTCAGGTCTGCCTGATGGGTCTTCAGCAGGACTGGTTGAGACTCCTATCTTTTTTGGAAAAGGCCAAAATGTTGCAAACTTTTTCAGGAAGGGATTGTTTCCCCCATTGTCTCTTTTTACCATTGCAGAATGAAATTTTGGAGGGTTGGTTGTTTAAAATAAAAAAAATTTAAACTTTATTGTTCAATTTTTTGAGCAATAAAGTAGTCCTGGAAAAAATGTCAAACTGGAAACAAACTTGGAAACAAGGTCAAAACTGAAGCAGTACACTTTGAAATTACCAAAATAAAAGACTATATGTAAACCAGCTTTTGTCTTTTGTCTTTTGTTATTTTGAGGCTGTCCAACCTGAGAGTAACCAGCATATTTTAGGCTCCCTTCACAATAAAAAACCCAACCTCAAATGATTTAATTCCAAAACTGAGAGAGGAGCTTCCTCTGTAAATCCACAGGTGTGAATTAATTTTGCTAATTTAATTTTCTCCCCAAAATAAAAGGGCCATTTGTGTAATTGTAAAACAATTTGTACATAGCTCTAAGCAGAAAAAAGTAATTATTCTCCCTTATTGCAATTTTTCAGGTTGCTGTATCAAGAATGGATTCAATTGTCTGTGTTTATATTAGGGGTCTTTTCATAGTGTTTAATGAAGCTATGCAAGTACCTTGTCTTCACCTGCTTCGGTATAGCAGCATGAAGGGAAAAACAGCTTTCACCCTCCCCCATTGCCTTTGCAATTCAAAGCTGTTTCTAAAAACAAACTTCAAAATGAGGCACAAAGTTTCCATATAGTCAGATGTTATCATCTTGAAATTCTAGTTACTATATAGAGTCTCAGATCCTTCTTCAGATGTTTGCATAGATCCCAGTGTAGTCAGGTAACAGGCACTCTGAATAATCAGAAAGAGGTGTATCAGCTACCTGATGAACTGAATTATCAGCCTCTTGATTTTGAGAGATTAAAGTCCACCATTTAACAGAAGTCTGAAGATCATGGCATATTAGTGCTTTACAGATATTGAACAATGGTACATTTCTGAAGCAAGATGCATGTGCTGCTTGTAATCCTGTGAAACACTACCATTTGCAGGAAGATGGGAGAAATTCATGGCTAATGGATGGCAAGTGGAGATTCTTATTCTCAACCTCAGTGGTAAAATGAGTTGTTTTTCTGGTAAGTCAAACATGAAGAGAAAAAGTTGGACATAATCTAAAAATTTAATTCCCATCACTTAAGTAGTGCATGAATGACACAACCAAACAGTTGCATCTTTGCTTTTCTTATTAGGACATTTTTGTGGACAGCACTGTGGGGAAAATTTGCCAACTATGTCCTTCATGTTTGGTTACATTCCATTTGAGCTGATAATGACCAAGAGAACCAAGAAAAAATGCAGATGATGCATTGAACAATCCAGTGGCACCTTAGACAAGCTCCATGAATTAAGTAGTAAAACATCAAGTTGATCTTAAGGAATTTGGACAGTATTAAGAATGAAGTGATCTCTGGTATTGCTTGCCAGTACAAATGTTAAGGTACACCTGGAGCCAACAGTCAGTCTGTTTAAAATGCGGTATCACAGACAAGGATCTTTGGCACTAAAGTCAATGGACTATGCTGATTGTTCCTAATTTTTCCATTTGAGGGAAGAGGCTTGCCTCGTAGGTGGGTGTCCACTGTGTAAAAGGATTTCTGTCACCTGCTGAAGCATTTCTGGCAAGAGATGGTTCTCATCAGTGACATTTGAGTTGTCAGTTGCAGTGGCTGTGGACACAGAGCTGGTATTTGACACGTCCTCTGAGGTCATTTCCAGGAAGATTGGAAAGGTGGTTGGAAAAGTTGTCTGCAATTGATCTGTCAAGCCCTCTGTTCTAGTAGAAACAGCCTTACTCAATATCTGTCTTCATTTTAATCAGTGGAAGAAGGGGAAGGAAATACAAGTATCCCATAGGTTAGCACTGCATGAAATTAATTGATAAAAAGCTAGAGTTTTTTCTACCTATAGCACTGAGAAAACTCAGGGAAGAGTTGCCCTGCTGGAAAACATCATCTTTCCCTACGCTTTTGCAGAAATACCTTTCGGCTGCTGCCTGTCTGCCTTCCTGCCTGCAAGAAGGGTGCTGGGCACTGATGGAGCTGTGATGCAGAGCCAGTGGGGTGACCTCCAGCAATAACCTTGGGTTTTGTGCTAGCAGATAGGGAATGCTTGAGCTCACCTTGCTTGCTTCTTGATGTGCACTTTATGGAGGTGATTTTAACTATCAGGATTTGCGCTTCAAAATATTCTGGAATATGAAGAGCTTTGGCAGTCTCAAGAGTATGAATGCTAAGTTTAAACTTTTAATACAGATAATTTTATAAGTTCAATGCAGTTTGCTGCTTTCTTGGAAAAGAAGGAGACTATCAGTTATAAAATATTTGGGTTATATTTAGTTCGGTGGATAGTGGTAGGCAAGGCTTTGCAAAAGTGAATGAATGTAATTATTCTGCTGTCATCAGAAGAAATTTGTAATAAAAATGTTACAACAGTTTCAAGAATATGCAAATTCCACAAAACTCTAGACTTTTAAAGGAAATAACTTTTCCAGGCAAGGTGATACATATTCAATAAAATTACATCAAACTGTATTTTGGATTAAAGGAAATAGAATGGAAATTATATCCATTACTCTCTTTCTTATCTGTGTAAAATCATATAACATTTTAAGACATTGAAAAGCTGATAACAGAACGTATAAAATATTTCAATTTAACTAAAATACTGATAAAAAGAAAGCATAATATGATAGCATTAGCTATATGAATATAGCCAGGTAATAAGTTCAACTGTCATTTTACAAACATGCAGTTTATTAGTATCCTAAATAAAGAAATCTCAAGTGTTTATCCATTCAGTATTTTTTACTCACCTGATTGCTCTGATGACAGTTTTAAGAGCAGGGGTGAGATCTTCTACTGACACATCACACTGGCACCCTTTGTCATCATAAACATCATCTGTCCCAAGACTGGTGTCAGCTGCAAAATGCAAGAGCAGACTAAACAAGAGGCATTTAAAAATCTATTCTTTAGTGTTTTCTAACAGGTTGCACAGTGGTTCAGCTAAAATAAAGACTACAAATCAAGTATGGCAGAACTTCTTCAGTTTACAAACTATATGATGCACCTGCATGTGCATATGCTTGTGTCATAAACACCTGGGTAGTCCCAGTGCAAATAGTGAAAATTAGAAAGGAAGAATGCCCTGTTATTTCTTTAAACAAATAATAGTTGAGTACCAGTATTTCTGGTACCAGTATCAGTATTCCTGATGTCCCATGGTTTTTCATCATATTCTATCTTATGGGAAAGTGGTAAGCTAACAGATGTAATTGCAGAACCAAAAGATGCTGAAGTTATATTGTTACTATTTTACCACTATGGATGAACCTGGCCTTGAGGACAAAGGAGAAGATCCATTTAATTTAATAAGGAGGTGGTGGAATGATCCAACACTTCATTATAGGTGAAAATAAGCAAAGCACCTTTTTACCAAAAATGAATAGAGAATGACATCCATCATGAATCCATCGCCACCTTAAACCTTAGAGCCATGTATTGCAGCCTTCCTTTGCCATAGGATCTTAATCCTATGTTTTAAATAACAGGACTTCAAGTAAACCATTTCAGGGGCTTCTATTAAAAGCAGTCAGACACAAATTATTACAGGACATTTTTTCAAGTCCCTTTTTCAGGGAGACTGCAAATTAAAGTCAGAAAATATTATTTGTCAGTCAGAAGTGCTTGAAAATTCCATGGTACCTCCTAAATCTAATAGGAATGCTATCTTGGCATAAACAACATTGTACAGCATTTTCAGGAACTGATACTGCTGCATTGCTTTTTTCACAGATTTAATGTTCAGGAATACTAATTTTTTAATGACTCTGGGTAGTTCATTACTTTTGGGAACTGGTACATTTATAAGGAACATCTGTAGTTTTGAAGAATAGGTGATTTTATCACTAGCACATAATCAGTTTAATAAAGCTGGCTTATAGCCAAGTTAATAATATGTTTAAGTCCACATGAAAAAATCAAATGCAACCATAAAAAATACTTTTTAATTTGTAAAAGTGTAATAGTAAAAGTAAAATATTTTCATACAAAATTTTGAAATCTCCCCTTCCATGCTATTAATGCAAGTCATGCCTACAATTATGCCAGGGGTGTTTTTTTCTTGCACTCTTTTGTGAGCCTGCCTCCTGACTCAGCTTATCATATTGATAAAGTATATGTCTCTCCACCTATCCTGCCTCAATAACATTTAGATCCCTGCCCAGAAATGTGACTAGATAAAATAAACTATGTATTTAGCTTGATAGGTATACACACTACCTAAACTCCCCTCTCAGAATGTGTTAAGTATTCCACAACACTAACTTTCCAGGAGTCACATCTGATCAACCTCTCCAGTTACTTCTCCCAGTGCAGAAATCTCCCAGCTCATTTATAAGTGCCATATTAAAATCAGACCTTCTTATGCTACTGGTCTTTCCAGTGACTCTCTAAGGTTTGAATCTATTCTGTTATGCCAGTGTAAGTTAGGAAAAATTCTGCTAAGAACACAAGAGCTATAACCATGTAAACCCAGTGAAACAGGAGACTCTGACTTGGCAGTTTAAAATAAACATGTTTCTGAATGGTTGTCTCACTGATATGGTTCCTGGGTCCTTTGCCAAGTACAGTGTCATTAATAATAGGGCTTCCTTTACACAGTATATCTTTGCAGAATAGTTTTGAGAAGTGTGGTGCAATTATAGTGTTCCATATTGCTCCCTTGTGGATACAAAAATTGGCAAAGTTCAGCAAAATTTTTAGACAGATGCTGGAAAAGTCTTATGAATTTAAGCCAGCTTTAAGAAGAGATGCCACTCCTAATAAATCACCTTTTTTCTTTTTAATACTCCACTGATATGGATTTCCTTCATTATGGCAGACACTCAATACCACATGTCAATAAAGCTTGTGAGAAGCTATAAACCTTGTTTGATACATATGGGAACCATTCATGTTTCTTTAGAACACTGAGCAGACCTGGGAAAAAGTTTGGGAAATGAACAGTAGCAGTTTGGAGAAAAAATTCCATCTTTAAACACCACTGAAATCAAAGTTCACATTCTGATGAATTTTTCCAGTGGAAGCTCATGTTGTGTACCACATAGTTATGAGGTGAGATCTACTTGTATCCCTTCTGTCCCCCTCGAGTTCATCCTAGAGGTCAGGGTTGAGTTGGGGTCAGTTTGGCTGCTTTAGTAGCTCCAGCTGTTCAAATCCCTGCCAGTTCCCAGTTGGGGCTAAGCTACATCCTCCAAGCTGCTTTCTGTTCCCAGAGAGAGACCTCCCCAAACATTAACAGGGCAGGTAGAGCCCCCAGTACCAGCTCATGTCTAGCCCTTCACGCATCTACTTCTTTATCCTTCCCCATACCCCTTGTCCATGTCTCCTGCTCTCCACTGGGGTGACTGTGCATGATCCAAGTGGGTTCCACAAGGAACTTTGGGCAGCTGCTGCTTTGCATGAGCCTGGCTGCTCTTCCACGCCTTCCAAGGGTTAGCTCTGGTCTGTCTTTCTCTCCAAGAACCTCTACCACTAGCTAAGCACAGCTTTCAAGTCTGTTGCTCAGGCAGCTCATGAATACAGTCTCAACGATGGCCAAAGTGTCTCTTAATACACATTTAGACAATCTCCCTGCAAGTTCCTCTAAGACAGACTGCCAGCTCATTTGACAATCCAGAAACAATTCTCCTTTCCTAATACTAGCATATTTACAATTCAGTATGTGTTTTGATCCTAAACAAAGTGAGGCATCTGCCATTGTCTTACAGTCTTTGACATGATTTATTTTGAGCTACAGTCTGACCTTTGCTGCTTTTTAATTTCTTTTTCTTTCTTCCTGAAAAGCAGTCTTTGATTTACTCACACAGCAAAGCAGCAATTACCAAGAAATAGAAGAGGTATACACAAGGCAGTAAAAGTGTCTTGATATTTCCCTGTTTGTCGCAGTATTTATTCATTCTTCATGCAAACTCTATACATTTATGATCATCCCAAATGAATGGGCAAAAGAATTACACTGTTCTGAAACTAACAAAAACATTTAAAAGTTTGTAGCTGCATTTCATATGGCTCTGTGCAAAAGTTATGCACAAGGTTTGGTTTATTAATTCTGTAAACATCGTGTCCTTTCTTAGAAGTGTTTTCTGTTGTTTAATAAAATGCTTTGGCATTGGGAAGACTATGACACTGCTCTGATCACTGTCATAGCTCCTTACTTTCACTGTCAGTAACATTCAAGTAATTATCTGCGTGTTTAACAGAATCAAAAAGCAACAACAATCCAGAATTGGTAAGTGTGTGTGCTGAGACCACGGGTTGTTCTGTGGAAGCACTTCTGACATAGAGAGCAGTATGGCGATCCCACCGTGGATCTTTTGACTTGTTTTTTTGGAAGCCTTTGGAAGCACTTAGATCTTACTCTAACTGTGTAGGACTTAGTTCGGGCCCTTCATGTACATGATCTAAATAATTCTGCTGAGGCTGAGAACCCACATTCTGGATATGGCAAAACCTAAATAGGTGCCTGAAGTTAATAGCCTGCATATGGCTCCCATTTATTCATGTTACAGCACAGTGTTGTATTGGTTAAAACACATTGATTTGGAAAAAAAAGTCTGGTTTTCACTGTATTATGTGACTCAAAGCGAAAAGTGGATTGTGGCCTAATTTTCACCGGTTCTGAGTTGCATCCAGCCATAGTCTTTATAATTCAGAATCCAGAGTTTGACTTGGGAATTGATGTCCAAACAACTCATAATGCAGCTTCATAGCCTGTTCTCCACCCTGTTCAGCAGCCTCAACTGGATGCAGAGCTGCTCCGGCTGCTGAGGGTGGCAGTACAGGGTACTCCAATGTGACATACTCAACACTCATTTTCTGCATGAGTAGTCAGAAAGAAAATGACTGAATAGTTCAGTGCATCTAACTTCTAGGCAAGTGAAGTTAGTCATAAATTCAAAGCTTTTGGAGAACAGGTTGTCCCCATGGGAAGTGTCAATGCATAGGTCTGCTGCAGCAGTGCCCAGGCAGCTGCTTTAGCATTAGGCTCCAACCTGCCTTAGTCTTACAGGCTACTGAGCTCAGATGAGCCCTCTTATTCAAGGCAGCTTAATATTTTCATTATTCTGCTCTTCCAGCCCCCTTTGCAAGCAAATAGAGCCTCTGCTGTGCTGCTCTATGTAATGCCTAGCATGTCTACAAGGCAGGTGTATTTCACTCAACTTTACCCTGCAGTAGAAGTACCTTTCTTCACCCGCAGCATTTACTGTGGCAAGTTAGGGATTTAGCCTATGTTCTGTAACAAATGGAGATATTCTGTACATATTTTATAGTATTAGCACGATGTTATAATGCATAGAATGTTTCACAAAATCACACTTTTTCCCCTCAATAATTATTCTAGGTACAAACATCTTCATGGTCTTTGTTCATATGATTCGTGCAATTTCTCTTTATCAAAATTAAATGTGGCTCAGCCTAGTGTCTTCATTTAAATATGTTTCATGAAAGTTCTCACTTCTTCACAAGCTCTCATTATTTTCCTGTTTGTTGAACCATGAATACAAAATCCCTCCACTACCCCTAGAACTGATTTACTTTTCAATTTTCCTTTCTTTTAAAACATTGACAAGCCAACTCTCTTTCAGTACATAGTTCACCTAATTTGTTATACTGTGATTGCTTGCTGAGTCCCATAAGAAAAATCAACTGAAAAAAGCAACGCTAATTGCGATGGAACTTAATCACATACTTAATATGAACGCCCAAAGCTCCTCCAAAGTGGTAAAGGCAGCAGCCCATGTTTACATGCTTTCCAGAGCAGAGGCCAGAAAAAGGGGGCCCAAGGGAGTGAATCATGTATTTATTTCCTTGATCTCTGGAAAAAAATAAAACCAAAGGAAAGGGTTTCTTCTAATCATGAAAGAAGGAAGAAGGCAGGACAAGTACTTCCGTGACATGCTCTTCATGTGAGATGCTTGATATTTGTCTAGAAAATGACACCAAAATCCCTAGTAGTACACAACCCTGTCCAAGTGGAAAAATTAAGAAAGAGGGAATAAGGATGACAAGCATTTGAAAACGTTGTTTGCAGGGATCTTTTATGAATCGGTTGCCATTTCCATGCTGGAAAGCAATTTCTCAGGAAAGGAAGGAAACTGGTGTTTCCTGTAAAGAGGAGCACTTCTGCACGAGCTTGCAGGAGCTCCCTTTCCCTTCTGCCTGACCTGAGCCTCTACTCTGCAGGCAGTACTGATGGGGAGTGCAGTAGTGCTGTATGCATAACCCATTCCTTGTCTTCTGAAACAGACAAAGCTTCCCAGATGAGGATGAGAAGAGGATATCAGAACTGGAATTTGGTAGCTACAGTGCTATATGATGCAGAATATCATAAAGAATATCGATAACAACATTTCATATGTTAAAGCATTTCTGAAACACCTCTGATTTTGCCAAAATGGAATATAGGATTGGTGGAAATTATTTTACATATTCTGGGTATAATTATATAGTCTCCTTTCTTTGTAAGTGCAATCTTTTTTTAAGGTCAGAAACCTAATTTATATAAGTTATCATATAATGCAGGCAAGTTCCAAATCTCTAAAATTCTAGCATTCCGTTCTAACAACTCTCAGTTATCTTTAGTTATCATTTAACTTCTCAAAAATTTATGCACTGGCAATATTTCATGGAACAGCTCCCGCTTCTCAATTAAAAAGGAATCCTTTTAATTTTGAATGATGATATGGAGGGCCAGGAGGCTTTCTAAAAACAGTTTATTATATGCACAATAATTGTGCAGTTAAGAAGGCTGACCTTATTATATTTGTGGCAAATTAGCCAGTAAGTTTAGATGGCCATGTGAGAAGAGTAAGGAAGAAAAATGTTAGGTAACTCTAAATGTATGATTTTAGTTTATTTTTAGATACACATTCCTGTTATTTTATATACAACATATATAAGAAATTAAAACAGTAAAATAAATTGCAGATATTTATGATAATATCTGGAACTATGGACTAATGAGCTAAATGTCACACCTAATTGACTGTGTCCCTGCAAGACCTTGTAGCACACATCAGTTGATCTAATATTCTGAAAGGTCCTCAGGGATCCTGTGCCCTGTGACATTTCCAGGTCCTGTTGTTGAGGGACATTATAGATGGGGGAAAAGGCAAAGAAGAGGATGGCAGCTTTAGATTCAGGTATCTACAGGAGAGTTCTGTATTTTAAAAAACCATGAAGGATTTCCCCTGTAACATTTCAGAAAATTAAAACATTCCTTAAATATTTCAGATTTGGTGCAAGTGGGTTACATGGTGGTTGGAAAGCTGTATGAGTGTCCTCTCAAAATTACTTCTTATCTCATTTGTATAGTCTTCACTGCAGATGTGGTTCTACAAAATTCATGTAAATCATTCTTCTGGTGAGGTGGTCTGCTGCTGTCCTTCATGGAGCTGAGCTTAATAATCATTCACCCGTGACCACTGAGTAAGTGCTCAGTCCAGTGAGTAATGGTGCACAGCAAGTTCCTTGAGAGGTATCATAAAGAAAGTGATTAAATTGTGGACCCATATGGCCAGAACTTTGGTTGGAATAAACTAAAATAATGCCTCAAAACCAATGGCCTGTACTTATTTACACAAAATGAAAAAATGACTTGGACCTTAGGTCAGAATGACTGATGTTCCCAGTTAATTACAGAGACAATGCTAATAAATGAGAGCTCTCATCCAGTTAAGCAGTCATAAGAAAATAAATTGCGTGTCTAGCACAAGTTGATATATTGCTAATAAAATTTCATTCAAGCTTTATTTTGGCATTATGCATCTTCATTTTGAATTAGCAAATTTAAGCTAACTGAGATGTAGAAGCAATCAAACTAAGGACTTTTACCACATCAAGTGAACTTTTTCCAAGGTCAAGATGTTCATAATACTGAAAGGAAAACTTGTCATTTTTGCAATACATAAATTACATGGTAGTAACTGAGGACATGGGGGCTGAAATGTACAATTGCATTCTTTCCATGACTCTTTTAATATACTCTACCCCGAGGATTTTGTGCAAATACTCTGTAGGGAATGAAAGGCTAGAGGTCGTTCCCCGGAGAGTTCTTTTTAATTAATCAAGTGAAATATGTTTGTAATATCTCCAGTGATGAACACTTTTGATGTTTTATTCAAAAAGCTACACAGTGTCTCTAGGTTACAGTAAAGGCACAATAACTCATGCAGAGGCTTAGAAGCATGAGATGGTAGAAAACAAATGTAATAGCGTATTTTTGTCCATCACAGAAAACTGCATCCACAACAATTGTTCATTAATTCAGCTGTGGTGATATGGTACAACAGTGGAGCATGATTTAAGCAGAAAAAGTTCTGTCCCTCAGAAAACAAGGCAAGAAGGAAAAAAAAAGCCCTGGGCAGGAACACCATTGCCTACAAAGAAGACATTCCGTGAGGTGGGTCTCTGTGGATGGATCTGCACAACATACTAGGAGGCATGGGTACAATGCCTTGCTCAATGGCATGAGATCACTTTTAATCGCTGGCATGGGGTTTACCCCTGCCAGTGGGTATTCTCATGTTCTGGGCACCATTCCCTATGGGCACTTTGGCTGCGGTTTCCCTGTTTTGGTTTAGCAGGGACACAAGCCATACTGCCTTTGGGCCAGAGGTGGCTCCTAGCTCACCTTGTGTACAGGCACAGGGATAGCTGGGTGTGGCTCCAAGGTCAGGCAGCACCTTGGCACCTGTGAAATATCATCCCTTTGGGAAAGGTTCTTCCATGGCCATATACAATTCATGTATCTTTTTAAGTGTGCGATTTGTAAAACTTCACTATTTACCATTCTTGATTGGTGAAAATTTCCTTTTGATCTGCTTGGTCCTGATAGTTCCCTTTCAGACTGATAACAGGGATTGAAAATACAGCATCCTGGCACCTTTATTAATTTGTGCAGAGTCCCCTCTTCAACAAGGGTTCTGGCAGTTGTGAACCACATGTCACCAGAGGCTGCACTTGTATTTAAAATCAGATTATATAAGTCTTGATTTTCAATTTCACTCTCCTGTGCTATTGTAAATGACCTAGAAAGTATGTGCAGCCAAAAGACCTCTCTAGCTATCAAAGCTCTTTCAGGTTTATATTCCATTTTGCAAATGCACATATGTAGCTGAAATAATTGCTGCCATTTTCAGACCCACTTTGGCAATAACAATACATGTTTTATAGGCAGTTTCAGTGGACTGTTACTACCCATAAATAAAGCCATTTGTGCAACAGTTTTGGTCATACTGTTCTAAGGCTGTTACGCCAAAATCCTTTTGGGACATACCTGTGGCCAGCTTAAGTGTTTTGCTTGCTGCCCAAGAAATTCTCCTTCTGTGATTTTAATATATAGTGGAGGAGTGTTAGAGTGTTTGTTACTGGGTGGCCTAAGAGGAAGGCTACTATGTTTTCAACCAGGTTAGCTTTTTAGCTCCCCTAAGCTCCTGTCTGGACTAGGAAATTCCCTTTACAGGACAGTCTCTAATTGCTAATGTTTAATTTCTCCAGCAGTCTCTTTCTGTTGGTTTTGGCCCAGATTCCAGCCATGTCCTTACCAGAATTCAGTCAGCCCTGCAAAGTCACTGTGTTGACAATTTATCTGCCTTAAATCATCCTTGCATGCTAACCGTTCATCTTCCTTTCTGAACCCTCTCCTTATGTGTTTGCTTATTTTCTTTATTTTCACATAGAATTCAATGCACCTCACCTTGATAGAGAGGTAGTTCATTCTCTGATTCTGGTAATGGAAGAGCATTTAGAAACCCAAATCCCATACAGTGAAAGAAAAAAATGAAGAAAAAATCCTCTGTCTTTTCTTTTGGAAGGAGAAGTTAATAAGTAAGACTATTATTTTTTCATTAGATCACTGATATGAAGTTTTAACACTGAACTGGGTACCCAGTACTATGTTGTCACTGCCTCAAAGGTCTATTGTAAATGTAATTTATTCTACCCCAAACATACTTACAGAGATGTAAGAATCACCAGAAGGACCACCTGTTCAAGGGTATTGTTTTGTGTCCAAAATTTCACCCAGAAAGTGGTAGCTTCTAATTTTGGCTTGAAGATTGGGCCACCAAAATAATTAATCATTTGGCTGAAGAATACCTCAAGGAGGAAACTGGAGGACCTGGCAAGATATCCCTCTCACTGAGCTGTTAAATGCACAAGGCATATCAAACTATGAAATTGGTAACACACAAAAAAACTCAAAAACCAAAAAAGAAATCAAGGTTGGTAGTGCCTGAATTTTCCTGCAAAGATCTGGATAAGGCCGCAGGGAGTTGCCTCTCAGCAGTGAGCACACTGGACATCTCTCTGGTCATACTGGTCCTAGAAGTGGTTGGATGAGATCCCAGAATGGAAACTTGGCATTTGCCTAAAAGCTGGAGACAATGGAAGCTGTTCCTTCTGCCACGAATGAGAAAGTGGTGTATCTGTTGGCCCCAGTTCATAAGGGTGGACTGGTAGCTGGAAATCACTGACCAGGAAACAGGCTGTGCTCACCCTGAGGAGCGGGAAGATCCTTAAGGGTTTACGGACAGCAATGAGTGCTCTGTTGTTGTTACTGTGTTTTATCTACAGATATACCCAAGGTGCTGTTTATGCCACCTTTTCCGTGAGAGGGAAATAATCAGAGGGAGCATGATCTTCTCATGCAAATCATTGTTATTGATGACAAAATGTACAGGGCAAAATAGGCGGCACACTTGCAGAGCTGGGGCAGAAGCGAGCCACTAATACCCTGGGACAGTGCTCAACAAATTACTCTCTTAGGTAACTTCCAGGCAAAGTGTGAGTTATATGGGTTTAACCTATGGAATTACTTCAGTGCGGTTCTGAGGAGATACTTGTGCTATAGAAATGATCATGTAAGAAGCCTAAATTTAGGGTATCTTCAACCACTGTGCTACCTAGAGCATTTCTCACTTCCCACTGAGGAGCACATGGCCTTGTCCAAGTTTCACATCAGTGTGAGACCCAGGCCAGTGTAACATAGCTCCCATGCTGGAGCTGCTGTGGGACATGAGCCAGGACCTGTGCCCCAGGATGGAGAGAGGAGCAGTGAGCCACCTGGATAGCAGCCTGGTAGCTGGTGCACCCCAGTAGCTCACTGAACCACAGGGAAGTTTGGAATTTGTGCATCTGAGAGGTCTCCATGGGGGAGGACTAGCCTGGAATGATGACCTTACCAAACACTGTTGGTTTGTCTTGTTTGCCCTCCAGGAAATGTTTATTTACCCAGGCTTTTCCTGAAGAGATGTGTTGCATAGAACACCCTCAGCTGAGGGATGGGGCATTGCAGTTCAATGGGTATTTTGCAACCTACATGTCTGTGATAATGTATACTCTTACAAAGGAAGTAGACATCACAATCACAGTTCTGCCTAATTAGTTTTAGCACAGTTGTTAGATAAAGCATGCATGATTGCCATTGTAGTGTTCAAAGTTACCTCTTTACTTGGATCAAGTGACCTATACTGTACCTTTCCTATACAGTCAGGGTTACTGCCTTCTGTGGTAGCCAGCCAGTTTGTCTCCCTTATTTATTACTTGGGAGGCACTACAAGAAAGAACTAAATGTTCATATATTGGGAAAAATGCGAATGGAGAAATCCAAGTCCACTGGGGGCAGCAGTATGCACAGAGCTGTGTAAGTGCACCTTTCACTGCTGGATCTGTCCCATACAGGGGTCAGATTCACCTGGTGCTCTCAGCTCCTGCCTGTCAGGAGGCTGCTCTCACACACTTCAGTGCCCCCTGGTTAGGGGAGTCACAGTCTTCGTTTTGGCAAGCTGTGGCAGATGAAAATCCTTGCCTGAATACTGGCTAATGTAATGCCAGATGGAATTTTAGCTAGAGAGTGGAGAGCAGAGGGGGAGGCAGCTTGAGGGAAAGGCTAGGCTGCCTACTGTGGGTTCATCAAGCCATTTTCACAAAGAGCCATTTGCACAAAGATCCACTTTTTCACATGTTAGGAGTGCTTCCTACATCTAAAATATGGTTTAGAAAGTAATACATAAAAGCAGTAATGCTGGTTTTGTTTGCTTAAACCACTTGGCTTATCAAGCCAGATAAAACTTAAAGCACCCAGTAGTACATCTCTGGGTGACAGGTGATTGTGTCTTCAAGGGAGGTACTAGGGCTCCTCTGCCTGAGGGAGCCAGTTCTGCACAAGCCGTGCTCTTGGCTGGCAAAGGTAAAGACAGTGCAGTGCTGGCTGTGCTGCATGGACCACAAGTGAGAGGCAGCAGGTTTGGGCAGTAGCTGAGCCCAGTGGTGGGAGAGGGACCGTGATGGAGGAGCTGCTGCAACCAAATCCCTTGGATGCATTTAGCCCACCTGCAACTTTTCCTAGTGACTGCTGTTTCTGCCAATTTTCCCTGTGCATCACTGACACAAGATTTCTTGTTAAAAAAAAAATCACACTGACATGTTCTTTGAAGCAGATTATAGCCAGCTTGTGTTTCTACCTCCAAATAACAATTCTTTCTGCTTTCCTAAAACATCTCACAGTGCAAATGTGCAAGAGTGTGAGCAGGGTGGGAGCAGCACACAATGGCAAATGAGGTGTGAAAAACTCCTACCATCGACCATGGGCTTGGGCTGTGAGCTCTTCAGCCGCAGCGAGGGCCTGAAGCGGGTTCTGTCATTGAAGCTCCAGCTCTTCTGGACTTTGGTTGGGCTACCCTCGGTGGCAATGTCGGCACTTGGTGACCGGCGATCTCCAACTGAAGATTGCCTGTTTTTGATACTTTGACCTCGTGGGCTGGCCATCCGGACCCGCTCCTTAAAACTTAGCTTTTGACTGTGAGGGAGAGAAATAGATTTTATTTCATAGTTCCTTCACTCCATTTCTTTTTTCTATTGTATGATAATTGAAAATAATTTCTAAAATTCTCACTGGTATGAATCTGTTTCTTACACACTTTTATTTTGATTGAATATATTTCATTTGTGAATGAAACTGATTTGATGTAATTGTTTTTGATAGAAGCATTATCATTGGCAGTCTATCACACAGTACAGAATAACCTTGTAAAGGAAACTAAAATGAACAAATAGAAACAAATTTCACCCAAGTATGATACATTAATCTTAATGATTTTTTTCCTATATATTGAATTTTAAATAGCTTTGTTTCCATCTCAGCCTAGTTTAGTGCATTTCTGGCTACGTCTTCAGATAAACAAAACTGAAGTGTATTCTGTTTTTACTGCATGCGATGTAGTCTTGTCTGGAGTTTTCTTTAAGCAGGCAAAAATACTGTTAGTGTATTCATGCTTTCTCAGGATGCGGCACTTCCAACATTTCATATGCATGATTAGTGTTCACTCATATCCAGAATTCCATGTTACAGCACTTGAACAAGACAAAAAGAAAATTAACAAAACACCCAAGAAACAGCCTGATGACCAGTTAATGAAAATGTAATGATATTATGTGTGCTCCCTAAAGTCATTGCTGGAGCTCAAGCTGGGAGCTGACTACATGCAGGTGGTATTGGACAGGTGCTTTAGGACAGGTGCAAGAGCCCAGCCAAGCTCATGATTGTGCCTGCTGAATCAATGCTGTCCCTGTGGTCTTATGGTTGGCCAATTGTAAGCTCTTTTTTACGCCTGCTGTCTTTATAACACTCCCTTCCAGCCAGCTAAATGTGGGATATGTAAATTTTTTTATTTCCCAGTACTTAAGTTACCTTTGTTCATGTTCAAAAATATCTGATGAACATCCTGTGGTCAACATGACTATCTGCCTACACTTTTGAATGTTCAATTATTTGACATTTTTACCTTTGTTTGTTCCTTCCTGCAGCAGAAGACACAAAGGGAAAACAGAAAAGGAGTCTAATACAAAGGTCTGGAAATCTTGTTTTATCTACAAGGTTAAGTTCAATTGGTTGAGCAAGAGAATGGCCATCTTGATCAGTGGTCCTGTTCTTTCAGGGAGAATGATGACAGGGGCAATGCAGTAGCTGTTCACAGTATGACCTTACTGGGTCTTGAAGTTCTACCGTTCTGGTGTAGGCTTTGCGAGGACTTTTAAAACACCTAGAGCAAAGACTGTCTACCTGCAAGTTATAGTTGTTCTTGAAGTTATGACACTTTCTAGTATTCTCAGAGTCTTTGCATTTAACTTCAGCATGCCCATGTTTTCAACAGAAAGGAGTTGTGCAGATAATTGACTAATGCTGACATGGATTATGTGGTTCTTAGATGTTTAACTCACTGCGCTCTGAAAATACAGTGTTAAAATGTAATTATATGAAAGGAAAACTATTTATTAAGCTTCTGTGGCTGTGAAATGTTGAGATAAACAGGTATCTTTGTCCATGCATAGCAGAGCATAGCATTTCAGTCTGAATACAAATATCACTGAGAACAGAAAGAATGCAGTTTCTCACAGGCAAAACACATGCTGAGAAATATGAGATAATTTTCAAGAATGCTAAAAAATGAGCACATTAATAGAAAGATCATTTAATAAATGTATTTCTGTATGGCATGTTGGATCACTTAAAAGATACCTTTACTATAATTTCTGAATATAACCCCCTTCTTCCCATGCCCAAAATAAGAAATTGTTAAAATAAGCACATCACAGTGCTGGAAATTATCTATTTCTATTGCAAATTGTTACCCTGGTCTGCAGTGCCATGTACTGTGGTGTATGCAATACAAAAGATCCACAGAACCTACCATTTGAAAGAAAAATGAGTTCTGAAATTTAATTTTCAATATAAATTACATTTAAAGACTGAATTACATTCTAGCTCAGGAATCTTTTGCATTGTACAACTTAGTGAAAATATAAGCTGTAAAATATTTATTAACCACATTATTGCATTGTCATACAGCAAGAGCAAGAGAACAAAATGGACTTATTACAAATATTATTCATGTGACCCCCTGTGCTTTTTTTTTTAACTCCCCTTATGGTTCAAATTATATCTGAATATCAAATTGTTATTGAAGGATGAAATCAAATTATACTCTTTTTTTTTTTTTTTCCACAAATCTTAGAGTCAAAAACTTTCTGGACAGCTCTCTTCCTGTTGCACTAATAAAAATGAAAGGAAAATTGATAAAATGGCCATATTGGCCAAATGGTCTATTAATGTAGACCAATTTTTTATAATCCCATTAACTCCAAAATAAAAATGAAAATTTAAAACCAAAATTTAAAAAAGCACAAATTCTGTTTTTTCAGTTAATTTGTATTAATGAAAGCAATGGCTGCCTTTAAATGATTGGTGGACATGATTATTTCATTTATAAAAGCTGAATCGTACTCAATGGCTACTTAACCTGAATATCTTTAGCTCTCCGTATCAAAGCAATGAGGCAATGGTGAAAGGAACAGTAGGAACTTCATCTGTGCTATAGACATTTTTCAAAAGTGCAACACTGAGGATGAAAATATTAATTTAAAATGCAGAACTCATAAATAAAATAAAGTCTACTTTGTAGCAATGGCAAGGTACTGGCATGCCAAGGGTCCATGTGGAGGAGGCTGCATCCTGAAGAGAAACACGGCCCTTGAAGGAAGCATGGTTTGGTAACTGTTTTCCATCTTGAGATGCATCTCCAAAGAGACTGGTTATAGCAGTTCTTCACTTCTTGGATCCCTGTTCCTATTTTGAGACTGGTGGGAAATGTTCCTGAAGTCGAGTCCTACTCAACACAGGCATAAATTGTATGACCAGTAGCAGTGGGGAATTTGTGCTTGGGAGAAGAAAGCTGATGTCCTTGGGACCACACTGCCGTGTGGCTCTCCTATATATGATAAATAACAACCATAAAGGAGTAACTGTATCAGAGCATTTTGCGGGGGATCCTGACCAGGCTTTTCTCTGGACTGAAAGTCCCTTTCTTTATGGGCTATAGAGTAGTTCCTGGCTCTAGTTTCTTTGATGCAACAAGGGTAAGGATGTCATTAGCAATACAGAGTGGAGGTAATCTTATGCCTTTTCAAGCATCTTTAGACTTTTTGCATTTGAATCAGTAGCCACTGAAGTCTTTAGGGCCCTTTCTTCTGACATGACATTGGCCAGTGCATGCTAAAAATCCTTCACCTCTTTCTTGCAGGACCTAGCCTATTTTATTTTTCTCTCTCACCTTTTCTCCTCTCTTGTTACATAGTATCCAAAGGAAATGCTTTAATTTAATGTAAAAACCTGTTAATAGCCATTGGAAATTCACATATCCCTGTAAGTTATCCCAAACTTCAAGTTGAATATTTGTCCAAAAAGCAAAAACCAGGAGAAAGAATCAGGAAAATGAAATTGCACAAGTTCCCAAATCAAACATAAATGACAAGGATCTGAGAGATCCATAGCTGTCTCAATCATCTCAGCATTCCTTTAGATGCGTATCTGTCAAACATTTCCTGTACTTTACATGACTGATAGTTTAGCCCAGTTGGTTGAAATACATATTTACTTCCTCTTACAATCATCCTTGGCAATGGTAATCTCTTTGGACCTATCATTCCTTTATTGCAGGTTGCATGTAATGGAATGCATTCATATTGATAACACTGGAGCTTTGAAACTTCTTTTAGTGGAGATCAATTACAACTGTCAGCTGTGCGAAAGAAAAGCAAACTACTTTTCTCTATTTGTTTGCCTTCTGAAAGGTCAGTTGTAGGATCTTACGACTCATTCCTCCTTTTGCATGCCCGAGCCATTAACTTCCCTGGGATAGGAAACGACTTGCCAGTTCTTATTTTTATTTATTTATTTTAAAATTCTGCCTTTCCTACCTTTGTGAAGGAATAGGTGTTTAGGGACACTAGAGGTCACTGTAGCTTCACTGCGGGGGGAACGAACACTTCTCTGCTGGTCCGAATGACTAGACTGTGTAACATTTAAGTGACAAGTGCCTACAAACCTTTGCTCGCTTTGTCTTCCATGGACCATACCGTTTAGAGTATGAGAGAAAGAGAAAGCATCTCTTTCCCTCCCAGTTCTATTCCCCTGTTTTTCTGATCAGCTTCGTGCGTTTCTGGTCAAGTTTAACATCTGCTCTGCTTCAGCCTCAGACCTGCAGCACTACTACTTGCTACTAGCCACAGTTTTTCAGCTTTTCATACTGAGCCGGCTGGTGGGAAGAAGAAATTGAAATGAATCAGAAGTAACCGGAGAGCCTGAGGGCGAAGGAAAATGCTTTGGGTCTTGAGACAGAAGCTAAAACTGACAAAAATTATCACCTATGTTAAACAGCAAGCAGATGTACATGCAAATTTTTGGCAGCTAACTTCCAATAAATTCAGGGTTGATTCTTATCTAAAGTCTTACTGAAATTAAGCTAAATTGAACAAATGCAATGGATAGTACAGTGATACTCAAACATTCCAGACTTTGCCACCAGTCTCATGCTAGGACCACGAACTCATGAAGTGTAGTGTTATATCTCATACCTTCAATGAGTAATAATAAGAATTTGGGGTCATAATGTCTTGTAGTTCAGTTGTCAAACAGAAAAAAAATATGGGTTTTTGTGCATTTAATCTGTTTGTACTTCTATTGTCTTTTACATTATTTTTAAAAAATAAGAAAAAAATGCAATCAGCTTGAGATATAAATCATGGGTTTCTTCCCATAAGATCCATTCATCTAGGAATGACCATTTTTGGTAAGAGACACAATTTCCACAGAATTCAGCTGGAGCAGATGGTTGATTTCACATGCATTCCTCTACCTTCCAGTACAGAATGCAGGCACAACTTCCACAGGCTGTGTCCAAAAGGATTCTTCTCAACAACAATTCCACATTTTGACTGCTGTAATTGCCTAGCATGTTATAGCTTAATATTCCCCACAAATGATTAGATGGAGAACTCAACTGCCATGCTTATAAAAATCCTCTTGGACTTGGGGAAATTTCTTTACCCAAATATTCAGTCCCACTTTTAGATCTCCACAAGGTAATGCATTCCAAAAGTTGAAGTCTCGGGCAGAGAAGAGGAACAGGGCTTTGTCAAACCACAGCGTGCTGTGCACTGCAATTGTCCGACTGGATGAGTTTCAGAGAACTCGTATTACTGCCATTGTGTTAATGGCATTGCAGGCAACAAGCAACAAGGGATTTATAAGCACTTAAATTAGAGAAACACTGGAGAAGTAAGGAATTTTAAAGGACTAAGAAGGGGAAATAAATGAATCATGCACCTGATGTTAGTTGGCATTCTCAAACATCATATGAATAGGCAGAATGCTGAATACCTATGTTTCCGAGGGGTGTACATCCTGAAGAGCTTCTGTTTATTACTACAAAGCTTACTAGGAGTGAGGGGAGACAGAGGACCATGTTACTAAGCATTCTGGTGCTAGGTAAGGGGTTAGGCTTTCCACCTCAAGTTAGACTATACATCACTGTCAGTTTCTTTTTTTGTATGGTGCATGCAGAGTGTTTACATTAAATCTACTTTTAGAAACAGATATGGTATAGGAGGTGGAGAGAATTCCAGAGCATAATTTGTTCCCCACAGAACAGGGACGAGTTTTCTCCCCAAACTCCTATATTGGCAGAACTGCTCCTTATTGCACCAGAGAGAGCTGTCTGAATAGGGAATTCATATTCAGCCTCACGAGTTACAGCACTAGATGGATGACATTCATCCTTTGCAGACATTCCATGCATGTCCTACATACAGCTTAAGACCACTTCTGCTCTCAGGATGTCACAAGATTGATCAGTCTTTATCTAGTTTCCTGCACAGGAACAATTTTAGCATTGTTTCATTGAACAGAAATAAATATTATTTGTGTTCAGTGCATGGATTTGTAGGTATTGAGAATTTAACATATAGGCTTTTTAATAACTTGCAGAATTCTAGAATTGTTTACAGAAATATCTCATTTACAGCACGAATACACCAGAGAGATTGCCTACCAATACTTTGATAAATGATTAATTAGAATACTTGTGTGAGTAAAATTTTGGGAAATACAACATACATAATTTTATTAAAATCAATGTGAAGCTACAGCCTCATAAGCACAACTCTGTCAACTCAAATGCACACCAACATTTAGTTACCTAATAAAAGGCTATAGGTCTATACATGAAAAAATGTAAGGATTAATTTCTGTAAATATAAGTAAATTTCATAGGAAACAAAATAATTAACTTTTACGTAAAGCAATACAAGTTTTTCTCCACTGTTAATAGAATGAAGTACAGAGCAAAGAGAATAATCAGAAAGCAATCCAATGCACTACTTGTGCACATCTTCATTTAAAGAACGAAACAAGCAGCTTACTTAGTTCACATAGCATCCCATGCAAGGCGCTTGGCATTGCAGTAAGAAATGAGTTAAATAGTTGAGGACAGTTATCTCAAAGTACATTGCAGCAGTTTGCATTTACATTTTTGCCACAAAAGACCACATACACCACATGTATTTTCAGTGATACAAAAATACAGTAATATGTAAGCATAAGAATGATAAACAGCCACTGATAAAACCCAAATTTTTCAATAGGCACAGAATGGTCTGTAGGGTTTTTACCACAGAACAGGATCTCAGGAGTTAACTAGTTCATTTTTACACATATGCTAATTTGTAGGAGTTTCTGAAGGGACAAACATCTTGGCAAGTGCCAGATTCTGTCCCTGAGACAGGGCAAATCTGGATGTATATACAGACTGGGGAATGACATGCTGGAGAACAGTGCTGGGAAAGGGCCCTGGGGGTCCTGGTCTATGGCAAGTTGAATATGAGCCAGCAGTGCCCTGTCAGCCAGGAGGGCCAGCCGTGTCCTGGGGGGCATCAGGCAAAGCATCACCAGCTGGTCAAGGGAGGGGATTGTCCCACTCTGCTCTGCAGTGGGGCAGCCTCACCTTGAATATTGTGGGCAGTTTGGGGTACCACAATAAAAGAAAGATATTAAGCTCTTAGAACGTGTCTAAAGGAGGGCAATGAGGATGGTGAAGGGCCTTGAGGGGAAGTTGTATGAGGAGCGGCTGAGGGCACGTGGTCTGTTCAGCCTGGAGAGAAAGGAGCCTGGGGCGAAACCTCATTGCAGTTACAACTTCTTTGTGAGGGGAAGAGGAGGGACAGGTACTGATCTCTTCTCTGTGGTGATCAGTGACAGGACATGAGGGAATGGCCTGAAGTTGTGTCACGTGAAGTTCATGTTGGATCTTAGAAAGAGGTTCTTCCCCCAGAGGGTGGTTGGGCACTGGAACAGGTTCCCCAGGGAAGTGCTCACAGACCAAGCATGACAGAGTTCAAGAAGAATTTGGATGACACTCTCAAGAACATGTGATTCTTAGGGTGGTCCTGTGCAGGGCCAGGAGCTTGACTTAATGATCGTTGTTGGTCCCTTCCAAATCAGCATATTCTGTGATTCCCTGATCTTCCATTATGTGAAAATAAAGTGAAAAAATCTGGCTAAATCACTGACTTCTTTTAAAGCCATAACAGTTACCACTAACATGGAGCATGAATTATAGTTTTGACAGCTGGGTGTTTTGCTTGTGTTTTGTTTTTTTTTTTTGATCTAGTATCCAGTTATTGTAAGTAAATTTTTTCTTACATGCTCGCAGGTGCAATTGGGATTAGCCTCGCCCCTCTGCAAAAATCACAGTTTTAGAGGAATGCACTCAATTACTGAAAACTTCAGTCTCACCTTTAAAAAAGCCAATTTTAAATGTTGCTGTTGATAGAGTGGGGAATACAGCCAGTGAGTGCAAAAAATTTGGATCAAGCTTTAATAATTTAATGGGATCGATATGTTGCTAGCAAGCCTATGGAGGTAATATATATGAAAAATCACAGAACTGACATAGCAAATCCTGTCCCCTTAAGTTACTGTGACACTAACAGCAGTTACATGCACTGTGAGGAAAAGGATGGAGTCAGGTGCCAGAGGAACAATCTCAGAAGTGGAATGAACATGTGTAATTGATGTGAAGATTTTCATCCCTGACTGAATAACCCAGAAGTGTTTGTGAACCAAAGTACAACTCTGTTGTGCATATACTTCAGAGGTTGATGTGTCACCACCACTTTTTTCCTTAGCTTTTCAGCGTTTTCTACTGGCAGGTAAACTCTGCTATTCCCTGAGTGTGCTGATACTGCAGTGCTGGCTGCCAAATACCTGCTGATTCCCAACCCCAATCAGGTTCTGAGGTAGAGTAATTTCTCTTGTAACCACTGAGTCCTTTCCTGTCCCTAGGAATTTGGGCTGTCAGTACAGCAAAGACCAGCATTTTCTTCCACTGCCTTAGGATGTGCATTTCCAGGGCTTTATTTACCTGGAGAGGATAGCCCTGTCAAGACCTGCCCGTGTCTGCTGTAGGAAGCTGTTCCTTAGCCGCTGTCTAAGCTGGGTGGAAACCCACCTGACCTCCCAGTCATCAGCAGTGGTGCTTACTTTAGGAGAGATACCAGGCTTCCTCCTCTGCCTGAACTGGGCTGTGTGAGTGCAAACCATACAGCTGGGAGCAGGTGAGCCACTGCAGTGCTGCTTTCCCCCCACCTGCCGTGTCCCAGAACACTCCCTAGGAGGAGATGACAGTGAAAACAGGGAGTCATGGTACTGAGGAAGCATTGAGTATACTCCTGCAGGGCAGCACAGACCCTTGCTAAGGTGACACCCAACCAACTTTTTTGGAGGGTCTTTCCCCTGCAGTGGAGGGCTGGTGGACTTGTTCAAAAAGCCAAATTAAACTATATGCCTGTAATTTCCATTGTGATTCCTGGAAACAGCAAGCATTGATTTTACGGAGAAGACTGGGCTGTGTCCTTGCCCAGGAGCTGGGTCCTTGCCCAGGAGCTGGGTTTGGGAGGCTGCTCCACTGTCTGCTCTGCCACGGTTCAACCTGAGGCCCTCAAAGCTAAAACATGTGACTAGAAATGTAAAAAAAAAGCCTATATTTTTTCCACACAAATACTGGGACAAGGAAGCAAATTTCAGCAGCATTAGTCTATCATCATGAGTTTAAAAAAATCTAGTTTGTGATTATTATCTGTTGAAAGTTACAGTTCACTGAACCTAAGGTATGGAACTTGAGGCATCTGAAAGCCATTAGGAAACAGCAATTTCAGAGATAAAAGAAATAAAAGAAACTACTAACCTGCTAGAAGATTCCCCTTGTTCTTTTCTTCAGGTCAGGGAGTGGGAGGGAAAAACATAATTGTTATGCAGATAGTAATCACATTACTTAGTTACAGATGATGTTAGATACATGATTAATGTAAATGGGTATGTTAATTGGTGTACAACACACGCATTACATTGCAACCACAAAAACATTCAAGCAAGACTCATAACTACAATGCTTCTGGAAAAAAATAACTTTTCAGTTGTTTTAACACATGCATAACATGCTTAGTACATACCACTGCAGACTGAGTTGGCAAAGCACTTAGGCAAAATGCATTGCTGACACATATATAACAGAAAGCTGTAGGTTCTTATTAGACAAAGTTATTTCTGCTAAATAAAAAGGCTTAATTTTAGGATAGCACAGTAATATGCTTATTTAAAATAACAAGTTGATGCAGTTTTGAGGGACAGTCATTTTTAGAATATTTTATGTGGGATACAGCTTCATTATTTATGTAATTTTATATCCATCCATTTATACCAATGTTGCCCTCAACCTGTTTGTACATGTAAAAAAAAAGATCAATAGTCCATGTAACTTTTAATCAAAAAAGATCCTTTTAGTTTGGAGCATTTTGGAATTACTGTTATGGTAATGGATTACTTACGGCTCTGTTCTTGTCAACTCTTTGAAATTCAAAGATCAGCTTTGGATACCCAGCCAAACTTCTTTTTGGCTGAGCTTTTTGGCACACATTTACCTTTTAACTGTCATGTGGATGTTCATCACCCAGCTTTGAGAGAAACCACTAATTCTCTTGCACTGTCTGCAATAACAACAGTTAGGATGCTTATCAGAGCTTTCCCATAAGGCTCTTAGTGCTCTCCTTTTTGATCTTTATCAAGTATCTTTTACTTCCTGATCTGTGCCCTATATTGAACCAGTCAAATTGCTGCCTTCTCCTAAATCTTTTACTAAATTATTGAAAAATCTTGGGCTGCTGGTGCTCTGTGAATTCTCACCCAGACTAGGATATCAAATATTTCCTGTCTGCCAAACTGTGGCATCAGGTCTTTTTAGTAATTTTCTGCTGTCTGTGTGTGTTACCGAATATATATTTTGCCTTAGGAAAATACTCAATATATCTGAAGTCATGACGACAAGGAGCAAATTCCCCAGTGCGTTCACCTGCAGAATACCACAAGGTACTCTTCCTTTGGAAAGGTAGATCGCTAGTTACAGCCTTATACAGAGGCATAAACATACCATTGAATCAAGGAACAAGCTCTGCATTAAAATTAATATTTTCCTTCTTAAAGATAACTTGGAACTGGGTGAAACATTAACCATGATGCACAAGCGGGTTTTTGGGAAAATGTTTCTCATGCTTCTGCATTTCTTAGATAAATGGCAATGATTTGTATTTGTCTCACTGTCCTAGACTCCTAGATAATACTGATTTCATTTGTTAGTTGAAATTTTTAATGAGAGGACTTAAAAGGACTTAAGAAAACAAACCAAGATGAAACAGACAAATACTAGTTCTCTATAAGCTTGAACAGACACCAAGAACAGCACCAGCTGCCATATTTGTACCTACTTTGTAGGGCTGCAGGTATGCAAGGCCTTCAAATGAGGCTTCCAGGTAGCAATGGAAACCGATTTCTCATCAGCAGCATAACTACGCCATACACACTACGTGCAGGATATATGGTAAAAAAAGAAAAAACAAGGCGAGAGGGAGCAGGGGATGAAACAAAAAATTGAAAAGCAGATTAGTAACCCATACAAGTCATGTCTTTCTTGTATCATTCATAGCACTGATACATGCCTGAGGGGAGGAAGAATACTTTCATAATATTGCCAGGTGGCTGTCAGGTTTGTTCGGCTGGCATCGGTAGAATAAAACCGCCAGGAAGCCTGGTATGGGGAAACAATAGAAAAGCACAAAGGAACCAAGAAAATGTAGTGACAATGCCACCGCACTAGGGAGCGGGGGGATTTTGCTCAGATTGGGATGTGCTCTGTGAGCCTGATTCAGAAAGTACCAGAAAAACCTACCAAAAGTTTTATGAATCACAGTACACTTTACATGGAGTTACTGGCTCTGTGAAAGCACCAGAAGATGTTCAGCACATAAAGGTATTCTGGAAAGCATTGCAGGGATTTATTTGTGACAAGTCCCTAGGGGACACCCACACAAACTTGCAGTCTGAGATAAAGGAAGTGTCATAGCACATTCTGCAAATTACAATGAAAACCAGGCAAAAAGCATTTAGAAGAAAAGAGAAGTATTTTCTGTGGTTTGAAACACTGCTGAACATTTAGAAACACGGAATTAATAATTTCAAAGACAAGAAACCAAAGAAAAGCATTGAAAATATATCCACTGTTTAGATTTATATCTGCATGTAGATAGTAAGACAGACCCTCAGTTCTACAAGCTGGAACAGCTTCCCTGATGTCAGCATAACTATATTAATTTGTACTAGCTGAGTATCTGTGCTTCCTGTATATTGTCAACCACTATATGTCATCTAGGTATTCTTGTATGAAATTTAATACCCTGAGTTTTCCTACTGCATAGCTCCCGGAAACATCTCTAGTCTTCATCTACAGGTGGAGAATTTGTCACTCACTCTGTAACTTGCTTCATTGGTTGATCATTCTCATTGTCAAAAATTTCTGCATTACTTTTAATTTGAAACTCCTTGGTTTTGGCTTATATCAGAGTTACTCGATATGTTTCTGTCTGCTTCATTAAATGACCTGGAGGTTCCAAGACTTCCTCTCTGGAATTATGTTCAAATAATTCTCATACTGAATATTTCCTATAAGCTAAAGAAATTGAGAAAAGTATGTCCATACAAAACATTTCAGTTTTCTACAGCTATCTCTAGGACAGGTAAAGGCTCTAGCAAACAGTCTATCTGTGGCAACAGAAGAGTTAGCACAAACTAATTCTACCGATTAACTGATTAGTAAATAGGCATTATCCTGATAAGCTAGAGCACACTGATTTCCATGGTAGTTCATTATCAATATCTAGAACAGATAATTAAAAAAAAAAGGGGCACTTTTACAGTACAAAGTGATATGCAGTTCAGACTCATCCTACATTTATGAAGATGAAATTTTCTCCAGTTCTTGACTCATTTTCTTCCAACATTTTATTTGCTTTCTCCAATATTTCAGTCTCACTTACAAACTTTAGATACTGAGTTGATATGTAGCATATTAGGATGAGCATCATTGTATGCTACAGTGGTAAAAACAGCTTTCTTCTTGTTGTGTTTATGGTTCTGTATCTAAAGACTGTAGTAAAACCAGGTGGAGTAACATACTGGGAACATATGAAGGTCTTGATCCTCCTTTCCTACTCTTTCTCCTCTGTGGTTCTTGTGCTTCATCAAATCATTTCCAGTGTCACTAATACTGGGATGGAAGCATCTTGTAATAATCTGAATTAACTGCTCCTAGGTCAAGTTTTGTGTTTGTTGTATTAAGGCATTTGGCAGGAAACATTTCAGATCATCCTTGGTTTTATTTATGTGTTCCTGCCCTCATATTTCTTTTCCTGTCAGCTCTTATGCCATTGACAAATACCTCTATCAACAGTTTTATATTAATTTTTGAATCACTGAAAGCATTGAACATGTAAATGAGTGTGTAAATGCTGAACAGCCTTCATCATGGGATTCCACAACAAAAGTCTTCCTTTCACAATGATTTTACACATTGGGAGTCACTCTCTGAAATCAGTCAGCTAGCTACTGTTAATCTATTTAGCATGCTGTCTTACAAATATATAATATACCATGCTGTCTTACTAATATAATCTTACTAATATATAGATAAAATAATAAGAGCTACATTCAAAACCTTAATCTATTATGTGTTTCCTCTGGCATTCAAACTTGGAAGAAGTAGATTAGAATATATGTATTAGAAAATACATTAAACAGTCATTCTAAAGTAAAATAGACACAAAAGGAGTGCAATTATTTTTATTCATTATTGTAACGAGTACTTAATCTTAAATATTTAGTATTTAACAATAATTGAACAATAATAATGGAAAACTTCTATTAATTTTAAGAATGCTTCAAAAACAGTCTGGCATCTATCCTGTACTTAACATGGAACTCTATCATATTCATGCTCAGCTGCTTTATTTGGATTTATTATTTCAAAATTAAAACCCACCATAAGCTCCATATACTTGGCATCCCAAGAAAATGAACTTGGATGCTAGAAGATAGTTTCCTCCTCTTTTTTTTTTTTCAGTGCAATAAGTAAAGTAGAGTAGAGTAAAGTTTGGTGCAAGATCATTCTTTAGAGGATTTTCTAATTTTTAACTAGGACTGTAAGTTAAGGACAAAAAAACTACGCAAAACAGCTGCTTAAAAAATATCATGCCACTTTTTATTCATCTGCACCATCATGTCCATACTGGAGTTGAAACAACTTCAGACAATTTCAGACATTCTGGAATTGTTAGGGCCTACATTTCCAGCTTTTGAATTGACTAATAGTGAAAGCAATTCTCTGTGCAGGACACTTTTTGTTTTTCCCACTTCCACTCACTGGAACACTCTAAATCCTGTAGTAAATGAAAAGCAGCTTAATATAGGCAAGAGTGTTGCACTGTCTCTTGGGTTGTCTAGGGATCAATTCTCTTTTTCAAAATAATTTTCTAACTGCGGACATGCATTTGACATCCTTGCTTTGGTTTCTTCATGACTAGATGAACTCAAAAACTACACATAAAAATGCTACATACAGTTGGACTTGATGATCTTACAGGTTTTTTCCAACATAAATGATTCTATGATTCTATACAGAATGCAGCGGCATTAAACACAGTTGTTTCATGAAACTAACCAATGTGTTAAACATTATTTCCACAAAACTTCCTAAATTGAAATAATAAGACTTGTTTCAATTTGTACCTTAAATGACATGCTATTATCTTTTCTGTGGTTTCATATTTACCTGAATTAGACTTGCAGCTGGATTCCTTCTTTTCTCAAAGTGTTTCTGACGATGTTGTTCCTGCACTTTCAATGCAAATCCTGAGCCAAGGATGCCCTGCAACACAGTATGTCATTTATCAACACGTAGGTAATTTTTCAACAAATATACATCATTAATTACAAAGATTTTATGAAGATGTTACACCATATGACTGCTTCAGGTAACACATATATGACATTATAAGGCATAGCACCAGTGCTGCTTTCATGATGAAGCAGAAGACTCCTTACATAACCTCTGTGACGCTACCAATGACCACCCATCCTGACCATTGCCTGGGTTTGTGCTACACTGTGTTCCTGCAACTATAAAGGCTATGGAGATTGATATAGATATATATTTCTAAAATCAAGTGGGAATGTTCAGAGGAAACTTAAGTCAGGAATGATGACCAGGTGACAGATATGCCAGATATCTTCGGACCTCAGAGTCCATATTTGCAGTACTTTTTATAACCTTTGATATTAGAAAAGTTAGAAAATGCTTTTCTTAACACATTAGACCATTTCCTCTCACTCTTTCACGTCTAAGTAATGCCCACTGTTCACTCTATGAAAAGAAAGCTGATTACGGAACCTCTCGCCTTTTAGCCTTTTTACCTTTGAGTATGACAAATTTGACTCCTGATGAACAGATCCAAAGACTGAGAATGTTTTCCTCCTTGACTTGCAAGGAGTGTAATATTTCTGCTGGATATGTCTGCATTATAAGGAAGAATATTTCCACTTCATTCTTAGTCAGAACAAAATAATATTAGAAATGCACAAGTTTCACACATACATCTTGTTTTATAGACAGATTCAGCACAGAAGTGTTTATTTGGAAAATTATTGTCTGTGCATAGATATGACATGAGGAACAAAAGTTTTGGCATCTCTAATATGGGTTATTCATCCTTTCATTGTAGTGTTGCTAAGACTAACTTTCTTGTTAGTGGTGACTAGATGACAAAAGGAATTAATTACAGCAGGTGCCAATAAATGTCAAATATTCACAAACAGGTAATGTATTACAAATTATAATGCGTTGCATTATGCCAAAGATACTGAAATACTTGCTGCACCTAGAGTAAGAAATAAATGCAGTGCACCACATGATTTAATGCTGTTGGCAAATGCTGACTTTCAATCTTGATTTGTCTATATGGTTGAAAAAAAAATGAAGTATTACAACATACATGTTTTATAGTAATCTATAGATAATGGATCTGAGAATTAAAATGTGTTGCACCGGAGACAATACAAAAAATACACACGTCACTTCTCAATTCATGCCTATTCAATACAAATTTGAAAAAGAAATTCACTCACAAAAATTAAAAGTTATTTCTGAAGCTATACTATATTTCAGTCATTAGATGATTCCCATTTCCATTAAAGTCTCTTGAACATTTGATAAAAACAGCATAAACAAGCTGTAATGTTTACTTACAATAATTCACAGAAAATTATAGTTGCATTTTTTACATTCAATAACATTAACGTTTGGTTGATTTAAAGTCTTCTTCTACTTTCTGTTGATTGCCTGAACACGGTCATACAAGATGAGCTATTAGAAATCTCTCTCTTTTTTTTTTCCCCCTCAACATAGTCCAAGTCAGAAAAACATAATCTGCTTTTATTTTGGTTTTGTTTTGAAAAATTTGAAAGAGAAACGTCAATATATAAGCCACAATTCATAACAAAAGAAATTATTTTCAACCTTACACAATAGTATGCAACCTAATTGAGGAATATTTCTGAGTGTTGTCCATGACAGACAAACTCCTCAAAATGAAAACAACTACACTGAACCTTTTGTTTGCATTCTGGATAGCAATTCATTCGTGTTGTCACAACGCAAAGAACCTTAAACAGTTGTTCTTCTTGTAGAGAGTTTCCTCCAGCTTTTTGTATCATAACAGTGGCAGGAGCTACAGGAGTTTCTATTATCTTTTTACACATTTTATAGGCATACTTACAGCAGGTAGTGCAAAGAAAGAAATGCCAAGTAGAGCAAATCCTGCAGAAAGCAACCTTCCAAGCCAAGTAAGAGGAGTTTTGTCTCCATAGCCAATGGTTGTCAAGGTGATCTAAAAAGAAATTAATGAACATTGTGGTTTACCAGAGGTCACTCACAGATTAGTTGCAGATTATTTACATTGCATGAAGCAGCATTTCCACTAAATAATCCCAGACATACGAAATATGTAGTTGTTTCTAAAAACCCCAGACATACATAAATTAACATTGAGAAATTTTTCTATGAAAATGTAAAACTTTTTACGACTGAATAAAACTGAAATAAATAATAAATATGAGTAAAACCCACCTAAATAAGCAATAAATAAATTTAAAAATTACAAAAAAGAAGGTCTTGATCCCAAATTTGTGGGAAATGTTGGGAAATCATCTAAGTTGGGCAGAAAAAAAGTGTTCTTTTCCATGGATGTAAAGGAGTTTCGCCTATTTTCTGCAGGGAAATATAACTGTATGTATTTGCACAACTACACAAATATAAATGACAGAGAGATCATATGGGAAATATATAGCAGGGAGGAAGTTGATACTTGCAGATGATACAAAATCAAAGGAACTGCAAGAAGCAGCTGCATTTTCTGCAAGCCCATTAGTACAATTTGAACTGAATTATCTTTTGAAACACAAAAAACACCAATCAAAACCTGGAAGGAACTTTAAGAAGTTTCTGATCCTTTCCCCTTCTTTCTGACAGGTTTAGATATACCTATATTACTCCTGGCATTAAGGTCCAAAGGTTACTACACAACAACTGATGCAGAGATGCGTTGCACTGCTGGACTGTGTTAGCTCAGACCTACCTGGGCAGAGGTCAAGGAGAAAGGGGAGTGCACCTCTAATCCCTTCATGTGGCAAGTAAAACCAGAGTGTCAGCTTACAGATATTTCAAAAGGTGTTTTGTGAAGGCAAGCACCCATGCTGTGCAGCACCACTGCAGTCCATGGCAGATTTTAGTACAGGTGGGAGGGCTTACTGCATGTGACGCACTGACCACAGGCCACCAGCAATGTGGCACAGGTGCAAATGCCACTGAGATAACAGTGCATGGGTGTGGGTCGCTGAGTGTGTCTCAGGGGCAAAATATTAGGGCTTCATGTGTGTGGGGGGGTGTGGGGGTGTTTGAGAGTCTTCCCTGACCCGAGGAATTGTCTTTTTGGTTATTTTCAGTCCGGGAAGCACACCAATCCCAAACCTGGGAACTGAACTGGCAGAAGAAAGTTGTATGTCTGTGTTTCCATCAGTGGGGAGTTTGGGCCCACATGGCTGCCTGATGTGGGCAGCTGAAGGAGGTGTGAGCAGAGCAGAAGATTTCCAAAGGTCGGGTGGGAGGCTGCAGGACGTGTGCTCAGGCAATGGCACATGATGTTAAAGGACAAAGATAGACAACAGTAGGCTGAATGCCAAAGACTCCGGGGCCTGTTATTAGGGAGAACATGTGCATGAAGAATTATTTCACATCGTGTACCAAATGTGGGCAAGTTCAGGCTTAGCAAATATTCTGGCAGCAACAAATTCTTCAGGAAATTGCCTTCTAGAGACATTATTTTGCTTCCAGCTTCCTCAAAGTTCATTCCTAGGCAAGATGGCCAAAACAATTCTATTTAATGTTGAGGTCACCACAGGACAAAAGAAGGAAAGTCTTTTGGAAGTAATTAGATTTCAACTGTTTAGGACTCTGTAGATAGTAAGTTTTAATTGCTCCCATTGTTGGGAACAAACTGTGAGTGTAATCGACCCTGAGAAAGCCATAGAGACTAAGAGAGAGATTAATTCAGGTGGCAGCAGCTGAAATTTCAAGTGGTTATCAAGTCTTGAGTTTTGTAATGATAGGCTGATCACTGACACACCACCTTGCATGAGTATCAGGTCTCACTCTCCTTCCTGACTCCACTTCCCTGCCTCATCCCCTTTTCCTGGCTTTTGCTGGACCCTGGCAAGACAATGTCACCCAGGAAGGGTGAGACAATGATCCACAGTTCTGCGTGGTTTGTTTCTGCTGCTTTGGTGAGCTGTGTCAGCTCACAGATGTGCCTAACAAGCTCCAGAGTCTGCACAAGGCAGTGAATGACTGAACTGGAGCAATAAGGAGAAAGGGATATGAGGATGAAGCTCCCTCTTTTCTGGCAGAGATGAGCTGATGCAGCCATCCTCTTGGCCTGGCAGAGGGGCTTGATTTGGTTTTCCATTGTTTGCTGAAGAAGATAATCACAGCTCTTCATATCAGAGGACAATTGCAAAACAGTTTGAGGCTATTAAGAGCCCTAGAGGAGTGAAGCACTTGAATAAATGAATCCCTGAATAAAAGTTCCTCAAAATCTGTTTCCAGCCCAGTCATTGTGAAGCAGTTTGGAGCTCTGGAATGAGCCCACTTTCTTGGCTTCTGTCCAGCTCCCTATCTCTGCCAGACGCTGGAAAGTACAGAGATATCTCCTGCCTGGGCTAATGAGAAGGAAACAGATCCAAGTGCCATCTGCATATTAATGATATTGCCATCAAACTGTATTCCAAAGAAGTCAGAGATAAACTTGAACTTTTGGGACCTGACATCTGAGTGATCCAAAACCAGAAGCAGTCACACAGACTGTGTGTGGAGCTTCTCCAAAGTAAATAACAAGACCATATTAAAGGCTTTCCCCAAAATCTTCTAGGTCCTAAGGACTTAATGGTATCAGTCTGCGATTAAGAATATCAGTGGCTTCTGGCTTACTTCGAGCTATTTTATCTCAGAACTGTCTTTACATGGGTGTATAGGTGTCAGCACCATGCTGTACTGTCTAATTCAACACTGACCAAATGGGTTTGATCTTCATTTTATACTTCTCTCATCACACAAAACAGAAAATGTTTTTCTGGATAACTTTAGGGTCAAGGTCAGGTCTAATCCTCTGCATCTTTGTAGGTGTTGGAAATGAATGACTAAACCACTGACTAGGCCCTGACTGGCATAATCCTGAGATTAAATTAATTGAACAGGGTGTGGAAAACTACTGGATGTGAAACCGTGACAACATGAAAAATTTCCAGATATCACTGATAATAATGTGAGAAGCAGACAGAAATTACGGCCAGCACTGTGAGGGAAAGCTGGATCCTACAGGCGGGTAAGAGAGAAGTGACCAAAGTTCAAAGGTGGCTGGAAGAAATTAATTGGAACTTTTCAGGGATTACAGTCTTGCAAGGACAATAGCACCTAGGTGACTACATCAAAGATACCATAGACAGCCAAGAGCAACTAGGGAACAGAATCATTAAATCTGTAGCAAAACTGTGAAGGTAGTTATAGATGGGTTGTTTATTTGAGAGGAGACTCGATCAAGGGAAGCAAAACAAAAACAAAAAACCAAAAAACTATACTGTAAAAGAAATAACAATGTGCGTAAATCATGTATTTCTGGAGATACCTGCTGAGCAGCTCTGCGTCTGATCACCACAGCCTAAACCAGGAAAATAAATCAAGCCTTTTAGATGTATAGGATGTATAGGATTCATTTCACTCAACATGAAAAATAAAATGCTGAAGTATTTAGCAAAGGGAAGAGAAATTCCTCCAGCAGGTAAGTCATCCTATCCTAAAATGTAGGACTTGGTCTCACCTGAAAACAAATGTCTAGTACCACCTGAAATGCCCTAGGGCATCTGAAGAGGGACCACCCACAGGAGTGGTATCAGACTCTCCAACAGATCTTTGATGGTATTGTGTGCTTATGTTGAGGCACCTGAATCACACTCTTGCATGACTAAGTGAGCTAGGTTAGTCCTGTCTTTCATACAAGATGCAAACCACTTCATTTTAGTTACTTCTATAAATGAGGTGTCTGAACAGACCGGCCAAGACAGGCACTGTCACCTAGTGAGGCTCAAAACTCACAACGATGACAGAACTTCTGTTATCTCATTGCTGGGGCTAATAAATATACTAATAGAAGTGAGGTACTATAATAATAATAATAATAATAATAATAATAATGAATGTGATTATATAACTTAGATGACTTCAGTTTGATGAGATAAGACCCAGGAGGCCGTCTTCTACCTTAATATTTATCTGATATCATTTTATGTTGCCCTAGAAGTACTTACCTTTTGAATATTTACCTGGCATCACTTAACTGAACAAAATGTAGTTTGCTCATGCTATCATTACATTAAATGGGGAAAATGTCATCAATATTAACTCATTTGAGTTAGTCATTTTGACAATATTATTCATTATAATATGCTTTGTTCATCAACAGGTCACTATGGAGTGCCAGAGCGATTCTGTATCCAACTGTAACTACTGGATACTACTAGAAAATAATTGTTTATTAAGAGAGATGCTGTCAAATGTGTAAGAGAGACAGAAATCTTAATTGCACGACATTTGCAGCTAAAACTAATTAATGTACAAAATAAATGTCACTATAAGCACACATAGTTTTAGTTAGCACTAGTATTACTCAGAAAACCATGCATGATTTGATTTTGAAACACTTAAGTTTTTTTAATCGACCCTTTGTTCCCATACAGTTTGGTTATTTTCTTCTGTTAAATGAATATACCTTCTCTGCCAAATCAGACTTTGAACTTGAGCTCTTCATATAATACTCACTGTGTTAGGCAACGCTGTGGGGACCCCAACCACAAGAATATTCACACTAGTAATATTGATAGCATGATGTTTAAATTGCAGGTTGCACAGTACAGCATGCAATTGCAAATACAGTGCAGTATTCATATGTAAATTTGGATGCCATATCCTGTCTTTCATTTCAATGTAAAAATATGGGCTTCAGAATTGGAGTCAGTGAAATGACCATAGCTGGGTATGGCCCTGAAATAATCTGAATTAGTGAATGGGTTCATTGCAGCATGCTAAGGCTGATCCTGTAAGGAGGGGCATAGTGGTTCTAAAAATTTAAGGCCACTGTTTGTGCCTCACTTCAATGCTGTCTTTTCTTTCTTGTTCCTCTGCCATGACAGAATTCAGTTCCTGGTTTGGGTAGATAATCTGTGGTTTAAGTTAGAAAAGCTTTTGCAAATAAACAAACCAGTGAGATTACACATTGACTTCCCCTAGAATGCCACACAATCTGACCTTTTCAAAAATCTTCATGTGGGTTACTCTGGCAGTAAAAACAACCATGACTAAGAAGCACATTATGCATTTCCCACATACTGTTTTACATATTATACAAAAAATACTATTATTAAAATGGCAAAGATAACAGGTAAGGGGGAACATTGATCCCCAGTAACTTTGTGCACTTGCATTAAAAATTCAAATGTATCCATGTCATACACTGGGGAAAGAAGAAATGATATAGAAATATACAATACATATTGTTTTCAGGGGTTTTATTACAATTTGTTGTTTTTCCTGCTGAAGTCAAGACAAGATTCTTATTTTCTCAGTTGCATTACTTACATAAGGTATTAGTCATACATTTTCACTTCATAATGTACAAAATATTTTAAGCACTATATACAATGTTTATTTCCTTGCAGGGTTTTTCCTTAAAAAATAGCAGTCAGCAGGTAGTGCAGAAGCAAATTCTAAAATAAAGATCTTATTCCTGCTGCTAAAGCTGCTCAGGGAGAAAGATCTGGGTCTAACACAAGCCTCAGTCAGATGTCAGAGTGGAGGTTTGAGTTTGCTGGCAATTTCTCATTCCTTGTACATATGTTTTCCCCCACCATTCCCTGCTGCCAGGTGGGTACAATCCTCTACTAAGTCCAAACTTCCAACCAATGCTGTGCTAAGTCACACATGGCCTTGCAGAGATGTAGAAGGTGTTTCCCAGAGAATCAAATGTTTGAAAACAACCCTTCCCAAACCTGTGCACTGCCACAGGAGGGTCTCTTGCAGGACCACGTCCCAGGACCACATCAGACTGCCAGAGCCAGGGTATCCATCAGTGAGGACACAAGCATCCGAAGCCAGATACTTCACAACTGTGTCAATACATAAAGGTTAGAAAGCTTTAAGGCAAACCTAGACCTCAGCTTTAGAAGAAAAATAAAACAAAATAAACTACCATGATGCAGCTGAAGGCAAAACCTTCTCTCATGACCTTAGCCAAGGTGAATTTCACGTGTGTTCGGACTACGAGAAAAAACACGTTTTTTATCAGAGATCTGCCTTGGTGCTCTAAAGCAAAAAGTTTCAGGAAAAAATACTTTTGTATATTTGTAAATGCACAAGTAAGACTTACTAGATCTGGCTTTTCCAAGCTCCCAATTTTCTGCAGTGATAATACAGAAATATAGTCTCTGGGGAAGATATGCAACAAATGACTAGTCCTTAGATGAACAAATTTCAAAAACAAACTACCCCTACTAGTAGTAAGTGACCTTGACCTTAGCTCAAAATGTAGACAAAACTTTTTAAAAACATTTCCCAATAATTTAAAGTATTTTGGAAAGGCCTTTTTCACAGTCCATGGGTGCATGCTATGAGTCTGCAAATACTCCTAAGGCTACATGAAATCTTGCCTGCAGAAAGTCTAAGGTGAGAAAGCTCCCTTTCTGCGTTCCTCTGATGAGGAAAGGCAGCAGAGACTGATTTCGGTCTTGCACTTATTCCAGGAAAACTGAGTGCTCTAGGTCAGGCATTAATGATATTACAGGTATCGTTTCACTACAGAGATACTGTCAGAGCACACTGTGTTTGTTCTATTTCATCAGAAGGAAAAGAAAAGCCATTTTATACTGTCTGACAATAACTCTGCTTTAGACTTTGTTGGGGCAGATTTCTTAAGCTGCCTAAGTAACTCACACAGTGCAGGAGTCTAGATCACCACAGGGCATTTTGGAGCAAAAAACCATACACATTGTGCAATTAAAAAAAAAATCAAACTTCAGATCCAGGCCTTTGGCATTCATTTAAAGCCTAGTTTATTTAACCATATAAGTATCCATATAATCCTTACTCTCAGAAAAGCAGTCAAGCATGCACTTAGATCCCACAGATTTCAACAAAGTAAAAACAAATGATTTGATAGTTAAATGTGATCTCAAGTAAATCAGGGCTTTTATACCTCTAAAAGATAACACCTCTAAATGAGAATGGGCACATGTACTCAAGGTACAGAGAAAGGAGAAGCAACATCTTTTTAGGGGTTCTTATGATACTTGCTCTTTCACCGCAAAGCTGATGTAAGATTTTTTCCCCTCTTTCTTTCCTGGCACTTGCTCTTCTTCCTGCATTGCAGCTTACAACCCTCTGGTTTGTATCAAAGCAAGTCTTTGTGGGGCCTTTATTACAAACTATATTAGTGAAAGGCTGGGGTTAAAAAGTACAATGCTTTATTCTCTTGAAGGTTTAGTGGTCTGGTTTGCAGCAGAAACACATAAACAACTGTTCTGCAAGATGGACTGAGATCTGTTGATGTGCAAATGAATAGCTGGAGGAGGCAGCTTCTCAGACTAGCTTTTTTTGCCAGTGAAAACATTCACTGAACAGCACACTAAGTTAAAACCCTCAGTAGGTGACATTCAAAGCAATTTAGTATACTGGTTAAAGAGTTACTGTTATTTTTCTGTACTTACTGTGCCCCACCAGAGAGCATCTGCATATGTGGAGAATTGGTTATTTGCATCTTTTTCCACCAGATAAACCAGAAAAGATGAAAAGATGAGTACTAAAAATCCTATGTACCAGGCTGTGATTAATTCCTAGATAAAATAAAACAGAGATCAATATCCACTTTAAAGACTGAACAGAATGGCATTTTACGAAAGACATAATTAAAAGATCTGTATTTATTTACATATACATTTGTGCAGTTAAAAGTCAAGTGGTTCTCTATGGCTGCAAATTTTCTCTGAAAGTGGACTGGATCTACTCCTATGGTTTGATGCTTCAGCAACTTCACCAATATATAACAGATTACAACTGCATATCAAGAACAACATTTTCAAGATAGCTTAAAAACTGTTAGCATTAAACAAGTCCTGATATATTTGTGCTATTTCACATTACAGTTGATGTTACTTCAGAAAATTTTGGGTATTCTGCTCAAAACTCATAAATATTTATTTCCTTGACCTCTTGTTGAACCATATCAAGTGAAGATGTCAACCAGCAAAATTAGTATTTGGGCTTACATACCTTGCTATGTGCATAAACTACTGAACCTAACAATTTCCAAGTGCCTCCTCTTCGGTCCATGCGCACCATACGAAGGATCTGTAGGAAACGAAGACTTCTCAGTGCGGATGTTGCAAAAATGTTACCCTGAGTTTTTGCAGAAACAACTGCTATTGAAGCGATGAGAACAATGATGTCTGAAAGAAATACATTACAGAAAACATTAATGTCCAAGTATCAATAAATAGGACATACATGTACATGAGCTGAACGAGGAAGACAAAAGAGAGACTCCTGCGGTAGGTAGAAATCCAAAGCCCTGAGATTTCTGTTTGAGGTAGGGATGTGAGATCAGGACTGGTGGCAAAATCTAACTTGGGAGCCTCCAGGGTGAAAACAGGGTAGCAATTTTCAAAACATATGGATAAGAGGAGCAGTGTTGAAGAAGCCTCATGTAGATGTTTTGAAACCTGATATAGCAAACTGTACAAATCAGTAGATGGATTAGACCTTTTCCCGCTTATAAATCTTCCCATAGCAACTTTCTTACAAAAAGGCAAAAAAGAAAAGTGAGGTAAGAAAAAAATAGAGCAGCCCCAGAGGTGTGAGTCCAGTGAAATCAGACATACAAGCACAGCACTAATTTCCTATGAGAACATTGTGTGGTTGAGGCATATAGTTTCTGGACTCAAATCCCCTGATGTACCATTTCCTGGAAGGGAGGAAATACAGCTCTGGGTACTCAAAAGCATTATTTTAGCTGGCAGTCTGGAAAGTTTGTTGAAGCTCAGCAAGTGTTAGAATTTATTTCTTTGGGTCACAGATTCAGACTGTAAAAGCAACTTTAGTGTGCATGAACTAATCCGCCAGCTGCCCTTAGAGCCAGAACAGTATTTAAGGGGAGATAAGGAGAAGCAGCAGAGTGATGAAACATGGATTCTGTGAAAAGGCATAATGTTCTTTTACAATGATTGGAGTGGACACACTGCTGTGCATGGAGTGGAAAAACACAGAACAAGTTCTGTAACTTCATCACCTCATGATTCATTTCCTAACCATCTTTAAAAGCTTAAAGAGCCTTTGTAAGAAATACCTGATTTTAATCCTAGGGTTTTGTGGTGTATGTTTCTATGCAAGGATAATCTAAACCCATGTTTGCCAGTGAAGAACTGAAAGGGACCTCTTGTCAATGTGAGGTTTGCTTCTTTTGTGTTAGATATAAGCACTCGTTGCAAGCATAGCTCCTACAAGTCAGGAATGATCCAGTAAGTGAAATTCCCACCTCCACAGGTGAGTAGTGAAAGTTGAGGTCCAAATACCCTTCCTTGCCTGCAAACATACTGAGTTTCTCTGAACTTTGTCAGAGTTTTTGTCCGACAAAGCCTGTGGATGGCTTTCTCCTCTTATTACAATGCCAAGGGTATAGACAACCTATACCCGCGGTGTAAGGATTGTCCTGTTAAATTGTGGAAGTCTTTATCTGAAGGGGCTAGAAATTTACAGAGGTTTAAAGCCAGCTGGATGATCTCATGGAAGAAGATTTAATCCTGGGCTAATTACTTCTGGTTCAGGACATGTCTGAGTAGCAGGCTGTTGGAAGCTGAGAGACTCTTGCAGAGAAATATGTTTTCCATGTTTGTGTAATCTTCCCTGACTGTTCACTGTTGTCTGGTGTCACTGTTGGTGTTGGGCTGGGCTGACCTTCTACCTGTCTTAAACTCTGTCATTTTAAAATGTCTTTAGCTACTACATAGGTGGGTCCTAGGTGGCTACTATAAAATTGGCTATAAAAAATGCTGGATTTGCTTCTAAATGTAAATCCAACAAGTTCAGAGATCAAGAAGAGCCAGAAATGGATAAAGTATCCTGGGGTGTCTCTGCACAGTACAAGACTCAAGAGTACAACAACCAGATACAGGACATCTCAGTGGGAATTCAGAAATAGGAAAACTGACTGGGAAACATTAAAGACATCACAAATTCTAATTGAGATCAGTAAAACAGATGGAGTGGGATTGAACTCCATGTGAAGATATCTAAGTTTAGGTGTCTACATGTGAAGCAGGTGTCTAAACATGCAGCACAGGGTGATCATGTCAACTGAGAGAGGTGCAGCTAATCCTCAGGAAGGCTCTTGCTGGCTCTTCAGCTGCCTCATGCTTTGGACTTGGTACAAAAAAGGTTTGATTCAGCTGCCCAAATTTATTTGTCCAGTGCCATTTGAGATGCCTTAAGGTATCTGAGACATGTCCTAGATCTGGCAGCTATGCTCTTGGACCTGGGAAAGCTGTACTCTTCAGGAGAAGTGGCTGGAGAGCGAGGAATATCATATAACAGGGGACATCTCTATGTACTCTGCTGAACTAAGCCCTAGATTTCAATTGACTATACTGGAATAATAGACACTTAGCCCACATGTACCCACCTAAAAGCAAACTTCTATATTTAGTTGTGTTTATTTGGATCTGAGGCTCACACAGTGCGTGCTGGAATGCCTTGAGCAGTACAGATTGTGCAGAAGAAGCAGTGTCCCTGGTGACTAACATGATGGCAGGGTGATCTTGTCCCATGCGGCTCTGAGTGGAGCAGCAATGTAACATTTATTTTTATTTAGTGGTGACTGGGTAGCAGCAAATCAGAGGTCACTTGAAAAGCAGCATGCACTCCTTCAAATCATTCTTAGAACTTAGAAAAGAATAAGGTCATCCAAATATTATGAATTATTCATTTGGTCTAGAAATTATTAAAGTGCTTACTGGAGGTTTTGGTTACCCTCAACCACTTCCAATAGGACATTAAAAAAAAAAAAAAGGTCAGTAATTTGCATGTGCCCTTACTCCTACTTATTCCAGGAGCTTTGACAGTTTTCTTTAACAAATGGAGTTTTATGGAGGCTCCCCACTGCAAAAAATCCAAATGAATTCAGTTTTGCCAGCAGTACGTAGGGTCTACCCTGCACTGCTGGGAGTTTTTGCCTCAGTGAGGGTCTCTGGTCTCCTCTGACCATGAGACACAAAGAAGCCAACAGCATCATAGCTCTCTTTTTCCTTTTTAAAAGCATTGGTCCAAAGGACTTACCTACTTGTGTATACCCTTCTGTCTGGAGGGTGGGGATAGGGCTTTACCCAAAGGGATGAAAGGCTGATGAAAAAGGGTAGCAGAAAATGCACTGGAACCTGTTTGAAAAACAGCTGATGGGAAGAGAGCCTCCCCTGGCTGCTGGTGGTTTTTTCCACACCTTGTCCTCTCCTTCAACGCTTCACATCCCCAGCCTTCACCAGCATCCCATCCCTAACTCCTCAGGCTGGGAATAGAGAAGGAAAGAATGTGTCCATTGCCTAAGTCAGTTCTCCCTGGCTGTGTTTCACTAGGAAGCAGGGAAGGCAGGCAGGCAGGCACATTATTTCAGTGGAGTTTAACTTGTTAGGGACAGGTGTAAGATTAATCAAAATAAACCCTTCTTGGAATGAAATCAGAGTTCAAAGAAAAGTTTGCAACAGCTGAAAGTCCCTTCTGAGTATGTTAAACTTGCTTGGTTTTCTTATCTAAACATACCCTGGATAAAATGAAAAGTTAAGTACTTTATGATTTTCTCCTTGCCGCATTTTTATCCAGTATGCCTCAGGTGCCATTTGCCCTCTTTTAAACCAAGAGAGTAAAACATTATTCTGAACTTTCTTTCATATACCATATGAATTTAGCAAAAATCTCCATGGTATTTCTGTATTTTAAGAAGGCTTTACCAGGCTTGTATCAATGTTTCTGTCTTTATCTCTCAGTAGCAAAAGTAGGAAAACAGGTAGAATTAAGTAGTAACCTTTCAATTAATTTAATGGAGCCTCAAGTTTCACTCTGTATCTTGCTGCAAAGCACCAGAAAAGTTTAGCATGTGAGAGGGAGTAATGGGCAATATAATTTCAAACTTCTCTGTGATGACTTATTATAAGACAGAGATGTACAATTACCCCTTCTTCTTTTTTTTCTCCCCAAGTTAATTTCTTGTGTATGATTTTCCAAAATGTTAAATATCTCTTCAGCCATGCTGATGATTTTATTTACTTTTTAGAAATATCTCTCATATTTTCTCCTTGCAGATAACATCCTCTCTTGTTAACTCCAGTCTGAGATTTCAAATCCTCCCAGAAGCTTTTGCATTGTTCACTTTTGAACACTTCATTTCAACTTAAATTTCAAAAAATTAATTCTTCCACTTCAGACATTTCACCTAGTACCACTCCTCACACCCCTGAGATTACATGAAAGTTTTGTGACTAGTAACTTACAAAGGCTTTTTTAGTTGACATGTTAACATGTCAACTATGTTAACAACAAGGCCTAGGAAAAATTTAAAAGATGAACTCAGGACTCATGTGTGTAACTTGTATATTGTCCAATCTCATTAAAATAGTACACAGAAGTAAAGACAAGTGACTGAAGCCCAGTAATGCAACTACCTGAAACTTCAATAATTTATGCAAGATTTGTCAGCCTGAGTTCTCCACTTCACTTCAGAGGAAGGCCAGTGTTGGGCTGCCCTAGTCTGCTCAAGCTCCATCAGAAACTTTGGATCACTTGGGTTACCAATGGAGGTGCAGTTGGCATTTCTAAGCTATAAGCACTTCCATTGGCAACTCTGTGACTAAGAGATTAAGAATGGTAGAAAAGGAGGCATCACAAATCCTCAAAAGGAATGGTTTTACTTTTAATTGCTTTTCCAATACAAATTTCCTACAATGAACTTTTTGGATGTTGTGAGATTTTACAGTATTCAAAGGTATCATGTGAAGGGACCTGATTATATAAGTAAAGGGGGAACACAAAAGCTTCACTTGGATATTGCAAAACATCGCAAAACCTTGATGTGCCATCAGAACATCTAAAATTAGAGAAAGAATGTCAGAACGGCTTTTTACAAGGGCATGTAATAATAGAACAAGGGGGAATGGCCTTAAACTGAAAGAGTGCCAGTTTACAGAATCGCAGAATCAAAGAGTTGGAAGGGCCCACAAGGATCACTAAGCCCAACCCTTAGCCCTGAACAGGACCATCCCCAAGATTAATATCTCCTGAAACAACTTCAGGCCATTTCCTCAGGTCCTGTCACTGATCACCACAGAGAAGAGATCAGTACCTGTCCCTCCTCTTCCCCTCACAAAGAAGTTGTAACTGCAATGAGGTTTCGCCCCAGGCTCCTTTCTCTCCAGGCTGAACAGACCACGTGCCCTCAGCCGCTCCTCATACAACTTCCCCTCAAGGCCCTTCACCATCCTCACTGCCCTCCTTTAGACACGTTCTAAGAGCTTAATATCTTTCTTTTATTGTGGTACCCCAAACTGCCCACAATATTCAAGGTGAGGCTGCCCCACTGCAGAGCAGAGTGGGACAATCCCCTCCCTTGACCAGCTGGCGATGCTTTGCCTGATGCCCCCCAGGACATGGTTGGCCCTCCTGGCTGCCAGGGCACTGCTGACTCATATTCAACTTGCCATTCACCAGCACCCCCAGGTGCTTTCCATGGCACTGCTTTCTAGCATCTCATTCCCCAGTCTGTACGAACATCTAGGGTTGCCCCATCCCAGGTGCAGAATCTGGCACTTTCCCCCTGTGGAACATCATATGGTTGGTGATTCCAGAGTACTCTAATTTGTTTACACTAGATATTAGGAAGAAATTCTTAACTCGAGGTGGTGAGGCACTGGCACAGGTTGCCCAGAGAAGTTGTGGATATCCCACCACCAGAAGTGCTAAAGGCCAGGTTGGATGGGTTTCTGAGCAATCTGGTCTAGTGGGATGTGTCTCTGCCCATAGCAGGGGCATTAAAATGAGATCATCTTTAATGTCCCTTCCAACCCAAGCCATGCTATGATCCTATGATATTAGGACAATCTCTGACCTGCTCAAAGTTCATGTACATGCTCAAACTAATACACAAACCTGCATTATCTTTCTCTTTTTCATATTCTTCCAAGTAAGAATGTTAGTAGGAGCATTTCCTGTTTGTCTGCATTTAATGCTAATGTGTTGGGAGATCCTCTCCTTCTAAATACAAATGATACTTTGAGACAACACAGGTTAAATGAATCTTGTGAATTTTGTTCTTTGATTTTATTTGAATAGAAAAATGAACAATATTTAATCATTTTTGGATTATCACTATATCATCAAAACAGTTTTTGCTAGAATTTCACAGAAAATGCTCATAGTTCAGACACTATTGTTAAGAATAGTGGAATAGGCAGGACACTGTAATGGCTGTCAATTACTGTGTCTGCTCTAGCTACAGAGCAGTAGAGAGGGGCAACAAACTAGGACATGAGTAGGGCACATCTGCTCCCAAAACCGCAGAAATTAGCAGAAAATCTCAAGAGCTTGTGTTATCTAGACTGTAGCTGTATTAACTCACAAAGGAAATTAACCGGCAGTTGTATGACCAAATTTAAGCTACCCCTAGGCTGTTCAAAGTCTAATTTTGGGATATAGTTATTATCTATGATCCAGAGAAAAGACACAGCTTATCGTGGTCATTTGTTATGAATAGTTCTCATGGCAGTTCAATACTCACAATTTCAAAGTTACTCCTAAAACCCCCCAGCACTATGAATCTGTAGTGTTACAGAGACACTGGGCTTCATAGTCAACTCAGAACACCAAGCCTGCTTTGACATCGTCTCCGTCTGCTTACCATGGCACAGGCCATGTATGTGGCAGCGCAGTGAGCGATCATTCTCACTCACTGAAGAATATAAATAAGTTTTAATTGAGGTTTACAACAACTACTACATAGAAACAATCAACAAATTCCTATTTGTGTTGCTAAGAGGTGTGAGTGGTGGGAGTTATAATGAGCATTTTAGATTTTCTAATATCTTTTTGTATATCAGTCCTTCCAGTAGCTTCATCATGTTTATTGCTGTTCTCAGAACTCCCTTCAATTTGTCTACAATAATCTGTACCTCTAGCTGACTGGGACTGAAGGGTTTCATCTAATCAATGTAGAAATGTACTTTGAATTTTAATCAGACACTACAGCACAAAGGTAACACAACACACAATCCAGAGCACTGTATTTGAACACATCACACTAGAGAAACATAGCAAAAATATATTCAATGGGCTCTGTCCTAAACTGATATAAACTGGAAATTTAAAGCAGTTTAAGATAAAGCCTCATGACTGACACCTGACTTTGATCATATATCAGTATGAAAATAAGGTTGTTCTTGTTTGGATTCCTAAAAGAATTGGTCTGTTTATACAAACTTGACTATAGCAACAGCAGCCTTTTTGCACAGTCTAGGAATATATTGGGCATTGGGGTATTTTATATTCCTGTGGGCTATCTGAAACAAAAAAGAAGAAAATAGGAAGACATTCATAGAGTTTTAAGGCTTCTCAATACCCTAGTAGAGAGATATTTAGAGAGGGAAATAATTGTGTCATTATTCCTTAAGCACTTGTTCCTTGAGAAGAAAGGTCATAGAACAGAAAAGGTCATTTCATCATAATTGGCTGAAAACCTGCTTTTAGCTTCAAACAAGAGATTAACTAATTCTCTCTACTGGTTCAGGAGGGCAAACAATAAAAAATGTGATTAGAATATGCTGGAACAGTTAATTTGAAAAGAGACAAATGTAATGTTTTTACCAGGTGGTAGTTCCTTTTCTCTGTTAATAGTCCCCTTGCTATGAAATCAGTGGGATATTTCACATAGCTATGGCAGAAAATTTTGGCCAAATATGGGCTGAACTTCCAGTGACCTTGCATAAGTATTTACCCCAGAAACCAAGAATTTTCAATACCTTACCCCTAATTACATCTCTGAAAAGAGATGTGGATGATATTACCATATTTAGAAAGATGATGTGTGTTATCATGTTTTGTAAATTATCCCTTTGGAAGAGGCAGAACCATTTACCGACAAAATAAAATTCAGTATGTGCAAGATTGCCAAAATCTGCAAACTGGATTTTTGGAGACTACTCTGGAGACATACAGCCTTTTGCTAGGTCACCTGAAATCACCCTCTAAAATATGACATGCTCAAACATTATTCTCTAACTATAAAAAAAGCACAAAACAAAAACAACCAAACCCCACTTTAATAACACCCATTGAACTATATCACCTGAAAATCTCTAGTGTAATTTGGAAGAGGCAGGAAGCTGAGTTCTGCACCTCCCACAAGAAGATGAACAGACAGCAGTAAGGCCTCAGTTTTACAGAGAAAAAAAGCCTAAACACCACCATCAACAACAGAAACCCAGTGCAATATGAGATAATCTGAGTTTCGCATATTCTAAAAATAATGGTGCTCAGGATCTTAGCAAAGTTTGCTTTCAGCTATGTCTGAATATAGCTTTTCTTTCTGGTCAGAGATTAGCTCAGATGCCAGACAGGTTATGATGAATTGTCACCTACTAGTAAAAGTAATTGGCAGGATATCTTCAGGAAATTCTTGGGATGGATGATACTGTTTGATTTTTGCAGATGTTGTTGTCACTCCAGCCAAAAGGTCTTTTTTGTTTTCAAATATATAGCACCATCTGGATGGAAATCATCTTAATTGTCATTACAGACAAAACAAGTTGGTGATTTCACTTCCTTTTTTAATCTTTTTTCAAGATGCAAAACAACCTGGTATTTTTAGAAGTGGGAAAGGGAGTTAGTTTTGTGTATCAAGATAATTCACAGAGATAAACACAGATGAGTGTGAAAATTGACTTTTATTGCTGTTGAAAAACAGGAAGATAGTAATGTATGGAAATGTCACACAGAAGAAATGAAGTTCTACAAAAATATGTAATACTGGCTAGGTACTGAAGAGGAATTAAAAAAAAATCCAGAGGCTACTACTTCTGCTCAATTGAATTTTTTTTCCTTTATCAATGAAAAATGGCTATGTTAGTCACTGTTTTCCATTCTAAGGGGTCCAGTAAAACTGATCTGTGCATAGAAACTTGGATTTCTCTTATCATTAGCTAAGCAATACCCCAGTGAAGAGATCAAAAGAGATGAATCACCTTGAAGCCTTCTCTCCCTTTACAGTTTTCATTTGTAATGTATTGAAATCATTTGAGTAAGCAAACTATTTTAGTGTGAAAGCATCCTCCTGGAAATACAGACAACTTCCTTCTAGGAGAAATGTTAATTTTATATAATCAAAATGGGCCTACTTAGAAAAGCAGCTCATGAACATGTAAAGCTATCTTTTCTAGCAAAGAAAAAACTGTAAATAAGTCAAAGATACTTATTACAAAAGTTAATTAAATACAAGAAAATTTAACTTAGTATGCCAAACAACTATTGAAACAGAAAGACAAGCACTATTTTTAAAAAGTCAGTACTGGATATTTTTTAGATGTGGAATCCAAATATTTCCTTATTAAATTGTGGACCAAGGAAGACGAGTCAGATTTTTTGTTATTTTTTAATCTAGTTTTATAATGAGACCCTAATTCCATCCCCAAGAATGGTTCAACCAGTGTTACTCACTACTATACCAATGTACTAAAAGTGTATGCACCCTATTCCTGTGTAAAAGTATCATTCTTTCAGGCAAGATGGCAAATATATGAAAATTTTACCTGCTGTTGTAGATTGACAAAAATATTTATCTATAGGCTAGAATCACAATAGCTCAACAAATACTGAATTTTAAATTGTAGCTATGGTTACCATTTTTTATTTAGTCTGGATAAGAATAACAGCATTAATGGGAACATTTCACCTGTCTTTGTACTGTTAGCAATTATAGTTCATGGCCCTGTTGAGTACACAGTCGTTCTATAGACTGAATAAGTCCTCAGCAAACATCTTTATGTTATTAACAGCTGGCTCAATAAATCTTAAAAACCTAAGAGCCTCCTGCAAGCTAAGATTAAGTTCAATAGCAAGCCTTTCATGGATTTATACTTCATTAGCGTTTTCCAATAACTGATCTTTAACATTATTAATATGTACCCGCCAGAGGGAATAAAGCACTGTTTATTCAGTAGGAGTTTTATTTGGCTTTAAGACAGGCTGACAGAAACATTTAAAACTGTATCTTTGACCCAGTGTTCACCAGCCTAATTTGTGTCCAACCTGAGAAACAAACCACAAGTAACACATGCAGATCCTTCCCGTAAATCTTCACTTACTCTGCCCTGTAACTGTTTTGTGCCTTCAAAACTCTGGGAAAACAAGCTTTGCTGGTCACTTTACTATGTTTGAGGCTTTTTCCTGGATGAGGTTGTGAAAAAGGCTATTGTGCTGGAGAGAAAAACATCTGAAGGTTTCTGGAGGGAAAGGTGGCAGGATGGAGAGGCAGACATACACACCTGATGAGTAAAGAAGCTCATTAGATTAGGCTGTAAGAAAACCACAGAATTATCAGCAAGAAACCAAATAACTACAGCATGGCAAGACTTGTGTATGGAGAAAGGGATGAATAATTTAGAAGTGGTTAGTCAGAAGACAAATATGAGATGGCAGATAGAGGTAAGCAAACTGGTGGAAGATAACAAGGTCTGTTGGATGCCTTCTATTTACCCTTCCTTATAAATGTAAGATCAAAAGAGAATTTAAATCTGATAAAAAGAAAGACAAGATGCAATTGACTTGTAAAATTCATTGCCACAGGATATAAAGGAATAACCAGGGAAAATGAAAGACAAGTCTGTATGTTTTTCCCTGAATTGCTGGAATTAGATTTTTCAGGGGGATTCAAATTCCTGTGTGAATTGGCACGGATTACCTAATGTCCAAACAAAAATATTGTCTGATTGGCCATTTGGACTACAGGTATTAACACCCTTATTAGCAGTGTCTGGCACTAGTCAGCACGTAGAAAGCTATCAAACAGGACTCCTACATGATCGAGCTCATCAGGAAAGCAGCGTGTTGGTTCCTTGCAGCCACAAAGGGAGGAATCTCTAGGTGGGATCCTGCCCTTTCATGGCCTTTTCAGCCATACTCTGAAATCTCAGGGAGAGGCAGGCAGGCAGGCAGGGTGTCTGGAAGTGTCCACTTAACGCATTTCCAGATTATAAAAAAAGTGAAGACAGTGCAGTCTTGCATTGTATGGGAGTGGAAAGGCCAAAAAAATGTGGGAATAGAAAAATCCTTCGTGTGAGGGTGAAAGTGGATGGGTGGAAACCGAGAAGTAAAGATGGTGAAATGAGCAGGGAGAGAAAAACATCTCTGAGGGGGAAGAAAAGCCTGCTTGTAGGTGGAAAGGGAAGAGACAGTATTAATAATCTGCTCTCAGACTCATGGGGTGGAGGGAAAACAGGAGATACCCAGTATCTAGCTGAGTTATCTAATGCAGATGTTGAAGGCAGGAATATGGATCCCTCAGTGTTGGCTGAAAGGGAAGAGTTCCGACCTTGTTTTCTGAGTGACCTTCCAGAGGCATATATACCTCACTACTGCCTAAAACCAGAACTTGCATTCCTAACCTACACAGCTATTTTGGATGTCTGCACAGTCAGTGTGAGTGCCTCCCGGGACTCTTCTCTTTCTGTAAATACCGAGTATTCTGTATATCAGATATACAGAACCAGACATTTCTAGTCACTCTTTATCCTTGGCTGTTATCCCACCAGCAGTTTCTGGGTGAGTAGCCGAAGAGGGACTACTGTGCCAGCAAGAAGATTTATATGTTTTGGAGAACACTAGCATGGGGCATCTTGCAGTCACCCTTGAGACTTCCTGGTGTGGATGTGAAGAAAGAAATAGAAGCTCTGTTCAGCACTTGCCAGAGAGGAAAAAAAAACCATAATCTGGTAGCACTGTCACAAAGCCAACAGAGGAAATCCCAAAATGAGATCTTAAATACAGTAGATGATGCCATTCTGTGTGACAACCTCTCCACTCCGCCTCATGACATTTTCATCTGAAATGAAGCAGTCACCAGCATGGGGGTCTCACAGGGAGGTTGGGCTGGCAAAGGGGAGCCCCAGAACTGCAGGAACTCTGCCTTTGCTTTGGCTGCTCTCCAGGCATGGTTTGGGACACCAGGACCAGATGGCAGAAGTTTGGAAGCAAACAACTACAGCTCCTCTTTCTGCATCAGGAATGCCTTAGGCCAGACTCTAATAGGCATTTACACCATTTAGGAGGTTACATAGGTTGATATAAAATGGATCTGGTGGCCACTTTCCTTAGATCTGTTATTAACAGCAATAAAATCTATCAGCAGAAAGGACAAAGCCTCAATTTTGAGAGCTATCAGCATAAGTTTAAAGGCAAAACATATTTTTTTTTTCCCCTAGGACACAATAGGTTATGGGAGACCAGGGTTTAGGTGCTAGAAATGGGAAGGGATGAAATTAAAATGTGCAGAACACGCCCAATTAGCCAGGTAGAAATATGCAAATATTTCTACTTAGCTGTGTTAAACTTGAGATATAAATACTGTAACTCTGTTACTTTGTTACATTGTCAAATCCTTCCAAACTGCTGTATTTAACACAGCAGCTGTAAAAAGGAGGAATTAAAAAAATATATTTTCATTCTTGTACACAAGTCTTTTTCTAAAACAGCACTTGGAGTGTATGAAGTACAACCATTTGAGGCATGATTACGAAAATAGAGATTTCCTGCAATTTCCACTGGATTACTCTGCCCATCAGTCATTTTAGCAGTGCTGGTGGCAACATGCATTTCTCTGATGGGATGTAAAAGAACGCAAACATCTATGGAAACTGCATTTTTTCAAGCTTTGTGTTCACTAATAAGAGAGTTGCAAGGCTGGATGAAAACACCTGGCAATCAATTTGATTATATTGAATGTAACAGTGGGCAAAGCTTATGTTTGAAACTATCAGAATTGCCAGTTAACAAATTATAACTGAGCAGATAGAAAACTGCATGTGAAGAAACGTTCATTATCTCTAAAGCAACTGAAAATATCTGTGCTTCTAAATGACAATATAGCCAAGCAAAATGAAACTATTGTTTTTAGCCAACTGCACCTATGACCCTTTTCCTGGAGACCTTGCTCACATAGAGGTGACTTGAACAGAAATAAACCAGTTGCCAGCATAGGAGATCATTAAAGTCACAACATTCAAGGGAGTAATAATTATAAACTAAAAGAAGCAATGAGATGGAAAGGCATCCTGCAAATATAAAATAGCATGTTGCCCACTCACTTGCTGCATGGTGAATGAAACTGAACCAAAATGATCTGGGCACAAGAATTAGTAAAACTGTATAATTATTGCAGAAAAACTTGAATGAGGTAGTCATTCACAATACAGTATCTAGAGATATCTATAGACTGGACATTGGGAAGCATTTATTTACAGAGAGGGTGGTCAAACATGGGAACAGGCGTTCTAGAGAGGTGGGGATATCACATGACTATCAGTGTTTTAAGAGGCTTTTGGACATTGCCCTTAACAACATGCTCTGATTTTTGGTCAGGCTTGAATTGATCAGACAATTGGACTAGATGATCATTGTAGGTCACTTCCAACTTAAATACCCTTCCCCTTCCCTTTCCTTTTCTTGTCCTAGCTATTTTATTCTACTCTGTCATTTCTCACTGTTTCCCCTTGTTGCATAGAGCTTTCAAATCATCTTTGAAAAACTTCTGCAGTATATGCCAAGGCAATAAGTCCACTTAGACCTCTTCAAATACCTTCATTTGGGCTGATGAGTGAATCTGGGATACCATGAGGGAAAGCATTTACTAACCCCTGCAAGAGTAGTTAATCATGGTTCAAATAATTAGATTGACACTTGCCTAATGTACCACAATGAGGCATTAACATTGACATTTATGTTAACACGCTGACAAAGCACCCCTGAATAATTATAGGCATGATAGTAAAATATAAGACATACTGAAAGTGGCTTTTGAAATAAGGCAGTACTATAAGCTAGGGATATCACAATTCTGTGAGAGGCTGCATATATGCCAAGGGCAGTTGCAAAAGCCCAAAATAACAAACATCTAGTCTAACAGGTTGCTGTTTTGGACCAATATAACAATGTTCCTAAATGAAGAGAGCGTAATTCACTGCTGCAAACCCAAAACTTATATAGCCACCAAAGGAGCAATTCTTCTCACAGAGGAGCTGACATTGACCTGAGATGGGAGTTACAAAGGATGTCATACATTGAAGCAGCTGATCTGCAGCACAACATCTGGAAAGAAGCCAAGAAAGCTGAGTATTTCTTTGCGTATCAATTAGGTTCTGATGTGTTATTCACTTCATTAAAAACAGAATTATTTTAGATGCTAAGAATGATAAAATTTGAAAAACAAACCACTTTTGACACTTCATAAGCTACAGTAGGCAGATAGGTGGATTTGGCACAATCCTGTCTACCCCTAACTTTCACACCAGTGTTTATATTAACAACTACTTTATTTTGGATTGGCGAATTTACACATATTTATGGAAATCTAGGCAGCTACCCTGTCTATGAATATGGTAGGAATTCAGCATAGTAAGACAGGATACAAACATCTCAAATCAAATAGACAGACAATGTAAACAAATGCATTTCTGTAAGCATCTTCATGTTGTGTGCACCTCTAGTATCAACAAGCTTAAATCCAGTCCCTAAAAAATGTGAGCAAAACTGAACATACCAAGACTAAAACCTGAAAATGTTTACTGCTGCTTGGTCTGTCAGTTGCTTCCCGCCTTACTTTTCCAAGTCACAGCTCACAAACAGCACTGAAAGTTCTATTTACACATTTATATTACATACTATTTTATAATATATATTATTTAATACATTATTGTTATTATTATTGTTGCTGTTATTACTATAGTACAATGTATTTTCTGAGAATCAAATACGAGAGATCAATAATCACTTGAAAGACTGCATAAATAATTTACAAAATCCGTGTGAGAATGGACAGGGAACCTCATTATTTCTAAATAATTTGAATTTAGGGCACTTCCCAAACAAAGTGAATTAGCAAACACTAAAGATTTTAGTTCAGAGAGTGAGTTACATCAGTCTGGTTTGAAGTGGACATAACTACCTCATGCTTGGGAAAATATCTTTAATAGCTGTCTAATACAGGAATTCCAATATTACAAATAAGTTCTTTTTAATAAAAAGTCTCTGGCTTTTAACAGCTTTTCTATCACAAATCTGTCTTTAATCTTCACATTGCAGTGCTCTAACCAATTTAATCTATTCCAGTGTAGATTCCTTCTGATTTGTATTACTGGAATTGTCTATTTATGAATGACTGGGTGACCAAAATCAAAATTTCTCAGCAGATGACTACAATTTACAATTAAGGGTGAATCAGCACCTCTCTCTGGTCCAATTGAGAATTATTTATTGAAGTTTGGATAGTTTCAGTGGCTCTGAGATATTTAATTTTCTGCTCCAAATCTCCCAGAGAAAGAATTTAACCAAAATTTACCCAGAAATTATATTGTCAGCAATTTGATATGTTTGGGAAAAGGAGTGTGGCTAATTTTTATGATAAAAAGACCTTGATGAATATAAAGTCCCTTAGGAAAAGGGACTTGGTTTGCTTCCACAAATTACTTTGATTTCAATTAGTTTTTTTCAATGAAAAATAATTTCATCAGCAATCTTACACTAGCCTAGAAAATTGATGCAATAAAACCTCAAACTCCAAGCCTCATGAAGATGAAATTCCACACTGCCCATAGTTCCCCACTGGGGAAAGAAGAAGTCACTACATACACTTCATTCAGGTTGCCCAATTTATCATAGGTCCTCCTCTACTCAAAATAACATGGTAGTGGTACCGGTGTAAGATCAAAACACATAGGCTGATGAATTCTGTGCCACATACCAGAAAAACATTTCAGTGTAACATACCAAACTGGCGTATTTCTTTCAAATAGTACACATACAACTTCTAGAAATGGAAGACCAGAGCCTGATGTCTTTATTAACAGAAAATGTTTCCTTACTCAGCAGCGAGAATAGTAGCTAGCAAAAATAAATTTGAAAGAATAAGGCTCATTGATGCTATTAAACAGACATTATATTTCCTACACATTTCTAAAAACTGTACTGTTAGGATTGTCAAATGCAAAGATACGCCACTAAGTATTAGTTTTAAAAATCTACACAATCTGGGACCAGTTTAGCCTAAAAGAGCATCTCTGTTCATTGCACAGAACTGTGGCTGCCAAAATTATCTTGGGAAATTTCAATTTGAAGCCTAAATACTACTACTACTTACTACCACTACTGCTACTACTATCAAAGTATTTTCTGGAGTATTTTCTGGGCTGGCAGGAGATCCTCAAATGTGACATTTGCTGGAACTTGGTTTTGCTGGGATTTATAATGAGATGTGATGTGAGATATGTCTTGGTCATGGATATACTTAATTACAGACCGTCTCTGGGTTATTTAGAGTTCATGGCTGTTTATATAGTTTATCATGAGCAGCAGATTTACTATCTGTCTGTATTTAAAATATATAATGTGTCTAAATATAAGGTGACAGACACAATGTGTATTACACAAATATATTGAAATAATTTGAATTAGAGGTTCAGAAGACCTTGTAAAACAGTATATATGTATTTGTTTATAAAGGTTTGACAAAAGTGCCACATGAAGGTTCATTATCACTCTAATTACTGAAAAATAGATCCAGTAATAAGCAACATATCTCTGCTATCACTTTATGCTCTGAAACAAGGTTTGCCAGCCATGAAGTTCAAGAGCCTGATTACAGATAATGGACTTAAGCATTCTGTTGGGAATTTGTTCATTCTGCAGCCTCAACAGAATTTGAACTTTTGACATTTCCATCATGCTGTAGCTTGACTAGAGGTAAAATAGAAGCAGCTGTGGTGAAACTGCTAATGGACTAACTGAAATACATGAGATCTTTCACTCAGCTGGACCACCAGGAAGTCTAATTGCCCTGGAGAAATGTTTTATTACTAGAAATAGGCTCAAATTTGAGGTAAAAAAATTCTGAAATAGGCATTTCAAACCTCAAATTTAAATTGCATGAAGCTTAGACACTAGAGTCAGCAGTAGCCTGTCAGCCAGGAGGGCCAACCATGTCCTGAGGAGCATCAGGCAAAGCATCGCCAGCCGGGTGAGGGAGGAAACTGTCTCACTCTGCTCTGCACTGGGGCGGCCTCACCTTGAATATTGTGTGCATTTTGGGGTACCACAATATAAGAAGGATATAAAGCTATGAGAGACAAGGCTACAGAGTTGGTGAAGGGTCCTGAGGGGAAGCTGTATGAGGAGCAGCTGAGGTGACTCGGTCTGTTCATCCTGGAGAAGAGGAGGCTGAAGAGAGATCTTCCTGCAGTCTACAACTTCCTCATGAGGGGAAGAGGAGCAGCAGGCACCCAGAGGGTGGTTGGGTGCTGGAACAATCTCCACAAGTAAGTGGTCACAGCACCAAGCCTGCCAGACTTCAAGAAGTGTTTGGACAACGCTCTCAGGCACATGGTGCGATTCTCGGGACTGTCCTGTGCAGGCCCAGGAGTTGGATTTCAGTGATGTTTGTAGGTTCCTTCCAACTCAGGTTATTCTATGATTCTGTGACTAAAATTCATTTGCCCTTGCCAGGCTTCCTCACCTGGGAGTTTCCAAAGTCTCTTACAGAGTCAGTGAAGAGAAAGAAGTTCCTCTGAAAGCCTAGTAGACTTCAGACAAGCAGGTGAGATCAGCAAGATCTTACTCTTCTGATCCTCAGCTTATTTATTATGCCTAATTGTTTTTATCATGCGCTATGTGGAAGCTGCCCTCACAGACTGAGATTTCATTGCGGTAAAACCTTTAATACATATAGGAGAGTGGCCAGGAATTTAATTTTGTTAGGTCACAAATCACCATCTAGGAGCCCCATTGCTAGAGGAAGGACAATGGATTCTTCATTTATTTCAGTGTCTGCAAATGGCTTGATGGGGCGGGGATGCCATACTTCTTTCCAGTTATACTTGTCCTCTTTTATTTCAGGGATCTTCAGGGAGCTAAGGCACAGGCATAATGTTCTTCCTGGGTGTCAGCATCCCTGAGCTCCAGAGGCAGCAGTTAGAATATGCAGCGCTTGGATTTCTGCTCTTCTGAACAATACAACACAGCAACATTGCTCTGCAGTGCTAACAGCTAAGCTTCAGAATTATAAGCCTGGGAAATTTAGAATTTGCAGAGGTGTGTACATATTTAAGTATCTTACGTGCCTGGAAAGATGTGTGGTTATGCCCCTTATATTATGTACACAAGCTCATATACAATCAGAGAAAATGAGGGATGGCAAGTCACTTCTGACATGGGACAAAATACAAATCAAGGTTTAACACTACACTATTATTCTCATTATTACAGAAATAAATATGGGTACAAAGCTGTCAAATAATTTGATATATGTAATTACTAACCTGGTACCACACAGCGATGCTGATGAACTGATTTGCCAGAACAGTGACACTGTAGGCACACTAACGTAAGCACAGAGCTTTGGCCCTGAATAAAAGTTCTCTGGTTATTAGGTTATAAATGGAAAAAAATAGAAGCTGTCTGAAAGTGATCTTTGAGGCGATCCTCAAATTTATTATTTCTAGCTCTTAGGCCATTCCCCTGTGTGATTTGTGTTTACTCACAAAAATAATCAGAGTACAGATCTGTTGGAGATATATAGCAAATTTAATTAATAGTAAACAGCCTAAACTTTCTAAAATATTATTGTTCCACTGTAATAATAAATGGAAAGTATAATTGAATGGATGACTAAATAAATAATTAAAAGTAATAAGCCCAAATTGGCCATGTGCTCTTAAGGAGACTTTAGCACTGATTTCACTGAATTCCCCCTGAAGCCATCCTTTATCCACCCTGAACATACCCAGATTTTTCACACTCTCCTCCTAGGGCAACTGCTCCAGCATTGATCATCTTGGTGGCTTCACTGAATTCACTCCAGTTTATTAAGGTCTTTTGGGTATGGTGTTGAATGGGGAAAATGGGGTGTAGTATCTTGGATGTGATCTAATGAGTGATGAGTAAAAAGAGATAGTCATGTGTCTTCACCTACTCATTATGTTCTGGCTAACACAGCCTGCTGACCTTTGCTGCTGCAGCACTTTGCCATGACTGTAAAACCAAGGTGTCCAGCAAATAATTACTTTATGTAGCAAGAGTTACAGGATGACTTGGTTTTCCCTCAAAAGATCAAATCTGGAGAGATGTTGAACATCAGAAACTCATTCTGGGACACTAAAGTACAGAAATGGACCAAAATCAATCAGTAGAAGAGAGACACAGAACAGCCAATGGCAAGAAATTCAAGCTATTGGTTTAGTTTCCAGAAGCTGCAGAACAAAGTTTCCTTTCTATCCAGTGAACCCACATAGGAAGACATTCACAAGCAATATACTGTTGTTTACTAATGAATTCAGCTAGCAAGGGGTGGAGTGGCAAGTGGGACATAAAAGGTGCTTTTAAGGCCAGATATTACCTACATAAACGTAGGTGAGACAGGAAGAGCAGGTGAACTCCAGAGAAAGGAGTGAAGTAAAGCCCGGCACTCGGGGAGGTCTGTACCAGGAGACCTGTCTGAACTATTTCACCAACAGCAGGAGAGTAGGTTTGAGTTGTTTAAAGGAAAGGGTGGAAATCTATACCAGTCACCCCATGATTCATAGAATTGTTTAGTTTGGAAAGGTCCTTTAAGATCACTGAGTCAAACCGTTAAGTCAGTACTGCCAAGTCTGCTACTAAACCAGGTCTCTAAGAACCACATCTACATGTCTTTTAAATATGCAGAGTTTTGGACAAGGAAGACCCCTCCATTCAGGTTTGCTGGGAATTAACAGCTCAGACTGAAGTTAATCACTACTATAAAACTTGCCAGCTGAGTGGAGTCACAAAAGGGAGGAGAAACAAAAGCTGAACCAACCAATGGCATTTGGGAGAGCAGCAAAACACTGAGAAGTCAAGCATTTCTAGTAACTTCAAACTCTTTAAAGGTGTTTCTAATAAGTTCTAATTTGCTGAAGTATTTTACCAAATTAACAGTAGTGATTTCTTATGATTCTCTGCTGAAGTAGTTGTGTGACTACTGCAAAGTTTCAAGTGCACTATAAAATCCTGGAATAATGATAAGTCTGGTTAAGGAGGAAAGCCATGTTTGACGATTTCTGCTTTCAGCTAGGCATGGAAATGGGCAAGTGTGCAACCTGGTAAGGCATCTACCCACCTCCCCTGCTTCCTGAACAAAACAAATGCCAATCTTGATACTTGCTCCTCTCCCACGGTGTAATAAAAGAACATAGATGGGGTGTTGATTTCCAAGGGGGATACCGCCTGTAATTCCTTTCCACCTACTCATGCAACCTTTTCCACTGGGGGACTTATTCAATGGCAGGTGGTGTGGATTTATCAGGGAATGAGGCAGAAAGAATAAACTTGCTTTATACACTAGCCCTAACAAGTATACTGGTCTGCTCTGTCATGGAACACTCTGTAACTCTTTTTTGACCAGGATGGCATCCATCTGCATGACAATTTGTTATTCACAATTTACACTGAGACACACATCTTTAATCACTATAAGCATGTGACTCTGTGTATCAGCTGACATAAAGATGCATGGAAGAACATGGTTCCTGACCCAGTTGATCCATAAGTTATTTTAAGTATAGGCAAATGAAATTCAAGAGAGAGGAAGGAAGTATAGAGAGAAGTTGAGACATCAATATCCTGAAGTTTCACAGATGATCTGTAAAAAGGATTTTGTCCAAGCCATCAGAAAAATAAGACATTATCAGATAAATTTGTTTAGCCATCCTTGACTTCTGCCTTTATTGGGAAACTGTTTTCCTGCAGATTCCTTTTCAAAATAGAGTCTTGACTGGTGGTGAGCCTCTTCTCTGTTCTCACAGACAAATTCTAGAGCAAAGACAGGGAATACTCTCTTGAAATACCTGTAAAAGAAGTATGCTATATCGTATGCTACTGTCACTGCAGAGCAGTACCTGGACTGTCATGCAAAGAACAGCAACACAGCAGGAAGCAACATTGTCAGAAGTTCCTATGTAGGTTTTCAAACTTATTGCAGTGTACACATGTCTGATCACAAGGTTAAATAAGGAGAAAACAATGTGTACACATATGTGTATGCTATCTGTGTATGTAAAAGACATGTAACATGCCCACTAAATGCATACAGCTCCTATGATATTCAATCAGATCAGCTCTCAAATCCCTCATTTGTCCAATATGCAGGTTAGGTGTATGACAGGCATGGAAAAGTGTCTTTTGGAGAATGTGAGAAACATGGACTGACCGGTATTTAGTGGCACTGTGAGTTTATATCTAGAGAAACCTTGAGCAGACGACAGCTGACACACAGCTATTCTGGATTTACAGCAGGTTACTGTACAAAGAGTCTGATTCCAGTAGTTTTCATTCAGATGCAAAACAAGGAGGAGAAAGGTGGGGTTTTTTTAATGTTACAATAAACTAGAGCTGGGACACTCACCTATTACACAGAATGGTTTCCTTGCAAAGCGCAGTCTCCCTTGCCATCCTCGGTATCGACAACAGCATCCAGCAGACCAGATACGAATAATAAATTCCAAACCAAAGACAACAATCATGACAAATTCCTAGAAATGACAAATAAAAATGCTTGTTACAGACAAACAATGCTAAAGCATCAGGAAACTTATGACTATTGTTTGTGTCAAACAACCTGCCTTGAGCATCTGAAGATCTCAAGCCAAACTTGGGAACCTACTCCCCAGAAGCATTTACACATCTACAGGAAGCACACAGTCCTCAGAGCTTCCTAGAGAATGGTCTAAGTCTAACCTGAGTAACACTAAATGTCATCTAAGATTGGCTACTAAATATGAAAGACTGAAGAACTGAATTATATACAAAAAATATCAGAGCAAAATACTCAGAGACTGGATATTGAGGATCAGATCATAGGTAATTTAGACAGAAGAATATGTTCCATATTCTCTTTCATAAAATTAGTTCTTAATTTAAAGGCTAAATGTTTGGGACATATGTTCTCATTGCTGCAAAACACATGTGAAGTGACTGAGATGACGCAGAAGCATTTAGGAAATCAATTTGTTCTCAGAAGTAGGTTAAGATACATGAAAGTGTAATTACATACAATGGGTATGTAATTGTTTGTAAGGCAGTAAATGAATGCGCCCACAAGGCATAACTTTCCCTGGACCACTTGTGAATGAAAGCATTTGTAAATCTTGCCTTGCTTGTTTGGCTTGCTTTTCTTTCACACTGGAACCTTCTTTAAGACTGTCCATTTTAATAATATCAACTTGTATTTATGCTTTTTTTTTTTCCTAAGAAAGTTTTCATTACAACAGTGAGGTCAACAGAGTTGCAATAACAGAGCTTGGAGCACAACTCATCTCCATACCCTAAGGAAATCTAAATGTATATACTCTGCAGGGATACAGTACATATACACTGGTATGGAATTATAAACTTAAATACTCTTCTGAAATACCATCATAAAGTTATGAGTTTTGGGATGACAAAAAAAATGTGTGTGTTCACCAAAAGGAGAAAAGTACTTGATGGAGTTTCTTCAACAGCTCAGCAAAGAGAACAAGATGGAAGTTGTGCTTTAGTTGGCAGTTGAATGTATTTCGTTGTGCAGGGGAAAGGTTTCCCCAATAAGCACTTTGCATGCTTTTAGACTGTGAGACCCTACAACTATACAAGCCAATAAGGCTGTAAATAGCATATGTGTCAAGCTGGGCATTAATTTACCTGAACAAGTGGCATTATTCATGTTGTGCCATGTAATGGTGCTTTATCAGATTATGATTAGTGGCAGCGCATTGAAACATTGTGAATGTAATTGCTTTTGCCATCATAGAACAGTTTGAAAACACAATATTCCTTCTGAAAACATGTCAGCTTGTTTAACTACATTACACTGAAAGCTCTATTAGAGCCTTCTTCAGTGTCTTCATTTCCAGTTTTGTAAATCCCAAGTTGAACGCCTAAATCCCAAAAGCAGAATAATATTCCCCTATTAAAACATGGCTAAAGAAAATGTCATACTTTTTACTATTAAAGAACACATGGAAATGTGAGTGTAAGGTTTTGTTTAAGGTTTTCTTTTTATTCCGCAACAAGAAGCTTCAACTTAATTCCATGGACAGTGTTATTGCACAACCTCAGAAAGGATTATGTACAAAATTGAAAGTTTTCCATATAGCAACAATAATCTTAATAGTTGGCTACTGTGTGGTACATTTCCTTCCAGGAACTTCTGTGTAGGCCAAGAGTAAAACGAACAAGAAGCCAACTGGAAAAAGGAAGAATATGTCTTTTAGTTATTTAACTACCATTTTTACAGGGGCAGTGAAATAATGAATTGTAAAATCTGTTTTGCACATTGTTAGATGATATCTCTTAACTTATGGGAGTTTGATGTCAGGTACCCGGGCCATCCAACATCTGATTCTCCTAACGGAGTTTCTTCTTTGGGGAAGGGGTAAGAGATACTGAAGGGGAAGAGGTCTGTGAAGCATGAAAATTTCTTCACTCCCAATAGAATCTTTTCCTCATTAAAAATTAATCACATTTCATTTGACTAAAGTTTGTTGTTTCCCTGGAAAACATATTGTGTGTACAGATGGGTGATATGCTTTGTAAGTGCACTGAAATTGTCACAGGCATCTTACTGAAGCTGGTCCACACACGCAGGAGTGTGTCCTCCACCACACTCCAGACTCCAGCAGGGCCTCTGATGGAAAACTGGCAAGAACAGAAAGAACTTAATGATCCTGGAAGGACTACTCCACAGCTACAATTCAGTTAAATTAATATCATAAAACTGCTGGTAGAAGTTGAATAGAAGCAATTTTTTGGGAAGTTTACTCTTTTGGTTCCCACCAGTGCTATGCAGTTTTGTATTCATCACCTGTACTATTGTTCTGTGCTTGCTCAGTTATACAAAAATGAAAAAAGTCATTGCCTGCTGAAAGCACATGTTTGAGTGTCTGTGTACTACATGATGCTCTTTTCTGTCAGAGGCAGAAATCCTACTTGTCTCTCATACACAAACACGTATACTGCAAAGAGAAACTTCTATTTTGGGAGAGAAAAAGGTAAAAAGGATATTTTTCTCAACATTTTTTGTGTGGGTGGGGTAAGAGTATAATATTTTTCTTGAAGACACAACGTGAAATATCTCTGTTCATTTATTGAGAAAAATAGTTACTATTTCTAGCACCGTTAAAATTTATGCCTAGTGATATTCCCTCAATACTAACTAAAGTTTCTGCTACTTAAGTAAATTTTAAAACCAGCCACTGTAATTATAGTAAGTGAGCTCAAATTCAGTAAATATGTCTCTTTGCACTGGGATGCTAAAAGAAATGCTGATTTTAAAAATATTATATATGATTTTCTTCTACCCATACCAAGTTTCTGGAGGTTTTAAAGTACAGTATAACCTTAAATAACAGAAAAGACATTGAACAAAGTGTAGAAGAGGTTTCACACTTGTTTTTGCACTTTCTGAATAGTGGTGTTTCAAACTGATCCTTATAAGCTGGTGACTCTTACTTCCTCAAAGAACAACTAACTTTGAAGGGAATACATATAATAATACAGTCTAAAGGAAAATTATTTTCCCAAAAAATGTGAGTGCATTGAAACAGAACTCTTCACAGTAGTATATATGACAGCTTTGTTGTATTTTAGATTGGTCCAAGTCAAAACCAGAGAGACAAAGAATCCCACACACCACTGTGTAAAAAAGCAATGTTTTAGTAATCAGGGCACTCAGTTATAATGTAAAGGCAAATCACTGTCAAGGTTAATGCAGGCCAAGGAATTACATTATTTTTTCCCATGGCAGCTGTACAGTCACAAGATTCTTGGTTTTCCATGGATAAAAATTGGAAGGATGCATCCCAAAGAAGATCAGAATTTCTGTTTTTATTTGTTTTTTGAATTTCATTTGGAAGGCTTCTTGCAAACTTAAACACAAATCTAGGCTCTTAAATTATTTGGGTTTAGTTCCTTAGCAATTGGAACAGAAGATCAGAGCATAATTGGAAAGGCATGTGACAGAATAACTCATTAGATCTCATGTGATTTGTAGACTTGCTGTGGAAATGATGCATTCCAGGTATCTCTGTCCTACATATAATATGATGGGGCCGCACTAATTTTGAATTCCTTATGTGATATGAGTAACAACATTTACATCAGAATGGGAAAATCCTGCACTCTTGATAAACCTGGCCCTCTTCAAAATTCAGCAAGGCTGTATTTGAATTGATGAGCAAGTTGAGATTTACTGGAAAACACTTCCCATCCTATGTAGAGCAGAGGTTTGTTGTCCTTTGTCATTTCTTGCTTTTTCCCTATCTTGTCATCCTTTTCCAATCATAGCCGCCTCTGGTCTTGCACCATAGTTACCACAATCTGTCACTTTTTTTGCTATTAAAACTCACAGTTCTCACCCCCCAGTAACAGTTATGGTGGTTCAGACAGTGGAAAGTTCTTTCTCAAAGCAGAGTTCATCCAAACTTAATGAACTTTTTGTTCTGAAGTGTTTCTGCATACGCAGTTCCAGTTGTCACAGGAAACCATGCATATGCAAGAGTAGAAAGGCTGAAACACCTGAGCTTAAAAGGTTCAGTTGCTTCTGGCATAAGGAACACAGGTACCAGTGTGCTCCTGAAACTTTTTACATCTGTGTGTGCCTGGCTTATTACATCACTGGAGCAACGAGGGTCATGTAAACAGCAGGGAAAAAAAAAAAAAGAGGTCATCCAGAGCAACGTTACTTTTAACAAAAGGTCCTGGAGGACTCTAATCAACAGGGTTGATAATTAGCCAAATAAAGCATACTTTGTACAATCCAGCTACAATAAGCACATTTTCTCCCTTTCTTTCCCCCTATCTAATTAGGATACAAGAGATAATTTGTTAAAATTGTTTACATTAATATGCTTCTCATGTAGTTTTTAATGTTACGGATTTCCCTAAGCATAACATTATGACAGCAAAAAAAGTGCTTATATCATAGTTTTCTTACTCTTTAGCATAACTGCTTATTAAAACTTTAAATAATTTGCTGATGGTGAATCCAGATGCCTTCACTGCAGACTGTAATTTTCCTGATAAGAAAATGACCAAAGTTGAGCACTCTGTGCTGTTCTATGATGCTCCTGGTTATTTTGCAACACGTAAATGAGCTGAGGTTTGGATCTAAGAAATCCATCCACACAAAAATATCTCTGCTGTTATTTTAATTATATTTCTTTTATAGAAATTGTGATATTGATTATTCTAAAAGCTAATGAAGTAGGCAACAGTACTGCAGACTGATGCAAGGAGCTGCGTGTCTTGAGCTCATAGGAGGACCGAGTCTACAAGAGGCATTGTGAGAGGCTCAAGAAATGGACAAGAACAGATCAAATTAAACTTCTGAAAAAAGCTTTAATAGGGCCACAAGTGTTTCCTTTCTGAAGACAACACATCTGCAGTGTAGTAGCACTGCAGAGCCTTATCTGGTGCAAATCAGCCTCACTACACTAACACAACAGCAGGAACAGGAGGAGCAATGTCATCTGATACAGCTGGGGATATATCCTCTCTTCCCTAAAAACTCATAAACAGGCAAGTCCAGTTTTTCCACAGTTTGAAAGGAGGGAGAATAAACATGTTCTCATTCTTTAATTTATGGCTGACTGGTTTAAGAACATCACCAGCTGCTAAAATATCTTTATGGTGACACATGAATAGTTGATACTATCCAAATAACAATGCTTTATTAGTCATAGACAAAGAGGATGAGATTGTTTCATCATTCATTTAAAGCAAGAACAGAACACCTCAGCTTCTTAACAACAACCCTCTCTCAAGCGAAAAAAAACCCAACCCTGATTCCAGGTACTGAGCACCAAAGCTGGCCTATATACTTTAAAGAGATGCCATTGGCATGTGAGGGGAAGCACAGCACTACTCTGACTCAATGAAACTTGAGGAAGGTTTGAGCTTTAAATAGTTATGATGCAGAAGCTGGTGTAGGGCTACAGACAATTCTCTTATACTGGCCATTTTCCAGATAAAACAGAGATAAGAATATGTGCATGCTTTATACTTTAATATAATAGTACAATTTGAACACTTTTGTGTTATGCCTGGTTCAAACTTAAAAAGGGAAATCTTTTATCCAAACCTCTAACAAGTGTATCTACATGTGCATACATACACTTAAGAAACTGTTTTACTTCTTTCCAACTGCAGTTTAACAGAGGGAGAGACAGCCATAATTCCGAAAACATAACCCAGAATAGACCCTATTAGAGGCATATAAATCACAACCATGGACTTCAGTTCAGCTCCCAGTGCAATACACAATAAGCACAAAGTAAAATTTATGCACCTTTTTATCATTCATCAGTTTTATAATGAGTGTGATACTTTTACTGCACTTGCTTTTCCAGATTATGATTCAAATTTTCCATGTAGATTCTACAATAATAGAGGACTATGGAGAAATCAGTTCTGTGCCTTTTAATCTAATACACAGCTACAAGGCTATTGATATATTAAATTCACACTTATGTGCTTAGTCCACATGTTATATAGGACTTCTATCCAACTCTCTTACACTGCTGTGTTTATACCTGAAATGACACTCATCAGTTATGCTTCTTTATTCCCTTGCAACAGAAAAAGCAGAGAATTTTTATGTCAAGTAAAACCAGTTTTCAATCAGATAGTACAACTCAGCATCAGAATGACATGGATGCCATTTAATTACGTTTTTCATAATCTTTTATGGAGTAAATACAAGTATTTGCCATATCAGACACAGTGCACGATTCCCACCACTGAAACTGTGCTGACCTTCCTCAGCATCCACTGCACCCCCAGAGCAGCAGACCCACTTCACAGCACCATCATGGACCAAGGGCTGAGGACCTGCCCATGCCAGAGAAATGAGTGCCAACAGAGGCACACTGGCCATCATGGTTATCATGATTACCACGTTAGTCAATGCACATGTGAGCAAGCAGATCCCAAAACTCCTTTTGGCTTTTGGCAGACACGGTTCTTCTAGGAACACCATGGTGATTACTGACACCCCCTTTTTCTAAGTAGGAGAATGGCAACTGGAAACTTCCCCACATCTACCCTGCTCTTCCCTAGATACTGCATTACCTTTATATATAGTGCTTTCCAGCCATTTGCAGTCACTGCTTTGTGACATCCCATTTGCTTATGTACTTGCTTATGTATTTGCTACACTTCTGAGAACTCTTTAAAGGACATGACAGTCATAAAACTCACACTTTAGAATAATCTTCTATTTTCCAAATAGTTCTTACCCTTCTTTCTGCTTGTTCACATTTTCTTTCTCTGTCATGAAATATCAGCAGTATGTGGACTTGTATTGGTTTTAAAATTATCCTCATATTGCAAATCATGAAGTTCTGTACAGCTGTACCCAGGCCTCGCATTCCCTTTATGATTTATTCACGCATTTTTTTCTGCTGTGGTCACATTTCTGATGTCACGTCAGAGGCAGACATTCAAGCACATGACTCTGTAGCAACACAGATCCCAGATTTTCCTTTTGAAATGTTTGTGAAGAATTTTGGATCTTTTCTCTGTCCAAAAGAAATGTGGAATGGGCATAGTAGCGACCTTTTATTCTCTGGCATCCGTGTTGATTTTGTATTGGTGAAAGAGGTTTAGGTGAATTGTTACGGCTGATCACATGTATGTGAATTAAATGATAATATTTGACATGCAGTACAGCAAAGCAGGACAGCATATTCATTCTTTTTTTCTTTGGTCTTTGCCTGTTTGGAGTTGTTAAATCCTGGAGACTTTGAAAATTATACTTGCAGAGTTCTTTTTTAAGTTACTTCTTGCAATGTCCCAGTTCTCAAAACTCATTAAGAGAGCTTCCTTAGGTGTCTGTGCATGTTTTGACCACTGAGAAACTTATGTGCATCTCGGTTGATATACACTGAAACATTACCAGTACCAAACCTTTTCCAGAAAACAACTTTAAGAAAGTGTTTTCTGACAATTTTTAACTTTTGACAAACTGGACTTGGTAGGCACTGTACCCAGTATGCCAAAATCTTACTCGTGCATTTAATTTCTCAAAGATATCACCTCAGCAAACATTTCTGCTACTTGAACAGGCCTTCGGTTTCAATATTTTTATTCAGTTCCTTACGTTCAGTGAAAAATTGACTTGATCCCCTCCTTTTTTCCAATAGTCTAATAACCAGACATAGAGACCCAGTATACCAAGTCTAGTACTTGTTACACATCATGCCATTTGCTGACTGCTCTCCAGCTTTTCCTATTACCTTTTTTCTAGGCATATGGAATTTTGGTCTCTTGGAAAAAGAAAAGACAAGCCCCTTTCACATCCTCTCAAAAACATACATATATCTTTGTGAGACATACATTTCCTGTGATCATATCTTCATATGGTACAATCAGCCAATTCCTGTCTAGTTCAGATTTGATACCAAAGTTATTATCCTGTCCATGGCATACACCCTTTCCTTAGGCACTTCATGGAAGCCTAAAAGTTTAAAATGGCTAGTGCTTATTTTGATAATTCATCTTTGTATCTCACCCACTGTTCATGGTCTTCAGGACTGAACATAGTTCCAGTGTGTGTCTGTGCATTAAACATTACCTTAACTTTAAACTCTGTGTGGGTTTTTGTATTATAGGTATGTCTGCTCTGGATCCTTACAGAGTCTTTTATATATATATGAAATATATATATTGATTTTGAAGTTTTTAAACTGAACCTTGTGAACAAATTTCTCTTCTCACTTGAGGAAAGTTCACATTTTGACTGCAGCAAGATGTGTCTTCATATGCTTTGTCAAACCTGTGCAAAATGACTGAGTGGATTGCAGTTTCCGTATGTTACTCAGATGGTAGATGCTTCCTAGATTTCCAACCAGCTTTCATATCACTGATGTGCAGCCTTCTTCAGCATTCTTTTCTGTTTGACATTTAATGGTTTGTAGATTCTTTTCGTTACGTATTATTTATAACCATGTACTTTGGCTTTCCTCAGGGAATATATTTCCACTTGGCAAACCAATATTTTCCTGACAAGGGTCAGGTCTGAATTTCTGATAGAGAGTTTGATATCTATCCATTTTTACTGTTGTGATCTAAACTGTTTGTTGCCTGTTTTAAGGAGGTAGCTCTTGATCTCCATTAAAAACAGCTTTGGATGCTTATCAAACTCTGTCATGAAGCCAAAATTCAACATTGCAGGGTCCAGCATAAACTATTACAAATCTACATCTATGGAAAATGTTACACTTACAACTTGGAAGTGATTTCCTATGGTACCTTGTTATCACTTAAGCTGATAAAAAAAGGAGGACTCATAATGAAAGGGCAGTTGTGCAAGGAGTGTTGCTCACTTGTCCTTAGGAGAGGTCAAGGACAGGTGGTTTGGTCCTTTAGCATAATGTATTAATTAACCTAAAAGGAGATATGCTTTCCCTCCTAAAAGAATTATACCCCTATTAATCTGAATCCTGACACCCCATCTCTAACATCTAATCCTCCCCACTTTCCACTCTTAATAACAAAATCCTCCTAGAGATTTTGTGTTCTCCTAGATAAAGTGGCCCCTTGAATGGCTGGCTGAAAAGCTCTTTTCCAGATAATGTGGACAGTCCTTTCCCTCTTAAGAATACATTCTCCATCTTCGAATGCTAATCCTCCTTGTTTTGGGAAACAAAGAGAATCAGAAACTAATGGTTCACAGTACTAGTATCTTCTGACTTTCTGCATATAGCCATATCATGTCATGGACAAGATAAGCTGAGAGACAGCTCATATAGGAATAGGCAACAATAATGTAAAAGAATATAATGTACCTATTTAGAAAATCAACACTGGCTTTCTTACTACAGGTTAGTAATTTTAATGTTAAAAATAATGAATTTGTTACATCTAACACTGCTTGTGGTTTTGCTATTTCCACCCATCTTACTTCACTGCACAGTACCACCCATTTCTCTATGCATGCCCTGTTCATTTAGAGGAATGGAAAACCTTTGCATGGATGGTATTTCTTCCAGCACCCATTGACTTGTGGCAACTCCAGTCATTTTAACATTGCACAGTAAATGCAGATTTCTTGTTGGAGAGTAACTGGTACTTCTGCCTGCCTGGGAATTGCTTTGGCAGTGACTGAAAATCTCTCTTGCCTTCTACTGCATTTACTGTAGCACTTGAGGTAACTGTTCCTACTTAAACCTTCCACAAGTGATTCAGTTACGAGATTTTTCTTTGTCTTGATTGCAGATCACATATAATAATGTGGTTTTAGTCATCGTTAGTCATCAAACCCATTTAAGTTTTCCCAGTAGAATTACAATATATTGCATTTTTAATTACAATAGAAAAACTACTCTGTTCAATATGTGATTTTTCAATCTTTTCTTTACAAAGGTTATTTCTGCTTAAAACAGAATAAAAGAAAAGAAAGGAAAAAACATTGCTGACAATATAATCAATCCCAGAACCATATAAATAATAGCCTTATGCTACTATTAAGACACCTTTATTCTCTGTTATGAAGTGTATTTATCATCCTCAACATTGTTGACAATATATGGATACTGTCTGTTGACAATTTATAGATACCTTCGTTGACAATATATAGATACATTCAGAGCTTTATATGCAGCACTGTGTTCCATTGTTATGAAATAATTTTTATGGTTGCTTTCATCTCTCTCCATAGCTACAGTGTATATTTGTTTGTTATAGAGATTTGCTGGTTGGTTGGGAGTGCCAACACTGCCTTCTGACAGAAGAATTACAGCTTGAGGACATGCACTGTTTTTAAATAACTCCGCCTTTTCATTTCAGTTTTGCTGTCTGTCAGACTTCCTCCTAATAACTTTTAATTTCAGCAAAGTGCAACAAGCATTTAAATTTCCCATAGGAAGTCTGTTCTCTTTGCACACAGATTCACAAGCAGTTCTGATATAACCTACTCCAAATTTTTATAACAACATCAGCTCTGATTTGGTGAAATCAATATACATAAAAGGGGAGTTTCAATTTAATCAGCAAATAAATGAAAAGATTTATAATGTATTACACTAGTATAGAAATACTATTATAATATAATATTTAAAATATTTTATAATATATAATGAAAGGTAAGAATATTTTCAAAGCTAAAAGGTAGTTTATTATGACATGATTGAATTGTCATAATATGAAAGGTCACGTTATTGCCTTATTATTAGTGTACATGAATCCAAACAAGACTGAAAACATGATGACTTTAACCTTAACATTGAATTTCTCTCTTATTCTGCCTTTGATAACATCAGTGTTGTATGTCTAATGTAATTTTTCAGAGACTTCTACGAAGAATTTTGAAATTTCAAAGCTATGGTTCAATTTGGGAAAAAATACCCCTGGAAATTAGTCTTTCTTGAGAAATACTGATTTAAGTTTTGACAAACTCACTGTTTTTTAGCTTAGGGATCAGTTAATCTGTTTCTCTCAGAAGTCTCTTAGACTCAACAAAACTGTAATAACATGGTCTATATCCCACCTTTTTTAGAAATGTATCTATAATTGAAATCTCTCAAGATCAGCCAGTTTTTCTTGTTATGCCTCGACAGCTTGTCCTACAATCATCCATTCAGTCCTGTGACAGGTCTGGTGGTCTTTTATCCAAGCATGCCAAGAGGCTTCAAGTTTTGGTACAATCTAAACTGAAAAATGTTACTTTTTTTTTTTTTTTAATTGAGCAGTATCCATTTCCCTTTTTAAAATAAATTCTTCCCAGCTTTAAAATTTTGTAGCAGATTTGTATGATTACTGTGGATGGATTTACTCTTCTAGAGCAGAGACAAATTGAAGAAGTGCTTCTCTGCTATGGGGCAGCTATATCCTATGTTTAATCAAGGTGCATCTTTTTTCTACTTTTATGCAAAAATGTTAGAAGCAAAAACTACTAGAAAGATATTAATTGCCAGGAGCACTTAGTAGACTCTCCTTTTGGATTCACGGAAATTGCCACAGTACATGTAGAAACCAGATTCATCATGTGTGTGCTGTCTGGTTTTATATTTTGGGAGTTATTTCTGCCTAAAGAGTGTGTTCCTAGAGTACACTTTCAGAGGCTTTTATCCTATAAAATTTGGTGCAGCTCTCTATTCCAGACATTTTTAGAGAAAAACACAAAACAGATGTGATAAAACCAGTCTTGTAGAAATTCATGAGTTTGTGAATCTCTCCATCTTGATCAAAAATGCAAATTATGAAAAGAGGGATGCTTTGTCACTTCAAATAAAAATGACATTTTGTTTTCTACAGCCTAAATATTACTTTTATTTGGAAGTTCTCAAATTACCAAATATACAAATAATATTTTATGCCAGCTAAATGAAGCATTTAAACTGACTCAAGACCTTTTCTTTTTATTTCATTTCTCAATTTGTCAAATCTTCATTGGTCAACTAAAATTATTTTATTTATTTTCTTGAACTGACAGCAAGCAAACTGAAGTGAACCAGAACTTCACATAACTTTCAGCTTTAGGTGAAAATGAACTTAAGATATAGAGACTTTGGTCAAGAGAGTGAATGACCTCCAGTTCCACATAATATTCCTTCTTGGCTATCTTCCCCAAAAGTTTTGATTTTGCCTTCCCAGCGTCAGTTTTACTTCTCTTGTGTTTATTATTTGATAAAGTGCCAGCAAATGTACTTGTAGATCAGCAATACACCAAAGATTATTTTCTTGCTGTGTTAGATGGATTCTTAAGCTGCTTGTGGTTTATTTTGATACTGAAGTAGATTTTATTTTACTGCCTGCCTGGGATATATCACTACTACAACTCGAGTCTCAAAAGTTGTATGCATAGACAAGGCTAAAGCATAATTATCATTGTAGGTATAGGGAATTTTATCTGATGCTCCCACTTAGTCTTATTATTTCTGGACACAAATCTAACCAAATTAATTACTGATGCAACAATCTAGCATTAGTGTATGTAACATGTGCTTAACTTATCTTCAAGACTTTCATTTCAAGCATAAAATTCAAATATTAAAGGCATTTCCCTTGACAGATCCCCTGATAAGATGCCTTGGAACACAGTAGTACTTGTGCGGATGCCAGAGCTGAAGCCCTGGCTGGGTCCGACACAAAGCAGCAGGGCAGGTTTGCCTCGGCTCTGGAAGCAGAGCTCAGGCACTTCTCAGAAGCCCTCAGATATTACTGCTTTCCTAAGCAATTATTTACTCTGAGTAAACATACAACACGTTGCTGTTTCTGAACAACAAATGCTTCTGCAAGAGAATTTAGGATGCCGTGATTAGGAGATATGTTTTCTGCTCCCTTGTAGGGCGAGGCTGGGGCAGATACATGGAACTGAATGAATGCAGAAGAATAATCTTCTCAGCTCCTCTGGCCTTTCTGAGAAGGAGGGTTAAGTTTCCTCACGTCATCTACACTTCCCTCTTTAACCTCCCCATGTAATTGTGAGTAGCTGTAATATGTCAAAAGCCACAGGTGACAGCACAGACCGCAGCTCAGGTATTAAGGTGAAGGAATATTACATTAGCTTTTTAGCCAATTAACATGGCTGTAGGGGGGACCATCTGGAATAAATCTGCAAAGCAAACAGTTCGCAGAAACCCAGCAGGCAGTTCTAAGGTTTGCTGTATTTTTATAGTACTTCATTAGAAAATAAACCTATATCTCCCATCTCAAGCACAAACCAAAACAAGTACTAAAGCAGATCTGATAGTTAATACATCTACTTTACTAAATGATGCATTTGTAAGAGTTGTGTGAATCACTGCAAGGAAACAGTTGTGAAAACTTGGGTGTTGGTACAGCCAAAACAACTGCTCCTGAGTTAATGTAAAAATGTATTTTCCTCTTAGTTTGCACTTGAGAAAGCCTGTTTTGATAACATTGCTAGTATCAGGTAATGATTCTATATGCAGAGAAGGAACAAATCATGCAGCAAGAAACTGCAATAAACGAGTCAGCTTCAGTCTGCTTCTGGAACTTCATACTTTGCTGTGTTTATATTTTTCTCCATTAGAGACCCACAGCAGGAGATGTAGAATTTGTCATCACTGGGTTGCTCCTGCCAAGGGTTTGCTGAACACACTAGGCTATAGCACTGAAATGTTGGACCAGGCTAGTATTGATGCCTTAAGGATTAACCACATATCATCTTCCTCCTTAAGGCCAGTTCTGTATTCAGAGGATACCTTGGGATGTACAGTCAGGACTGCTAAGATGGACAAAGTTTATCTATGAAGCCATAGCAGGAAAAAGCACCACAGTTTCCCACAGCGGGCACTGAGTGGCTCCACTCTGCTGATGCACACCTCTACAAGGAGTGGTGTACCAGCTAGCAAAGCTCACCACACCTCTCCCCAGCTTGGGAGCAGACCCAGGAGTCCACAGAGCTCCACCACATTCTGTTTCCTGTGAGACTTGTGCAAAGCACAGGGAATCTGTTTATCAGCCAGTTGAGAAATTAGCAGTGGTAAACTTACCAACACAATCAACAAATATGTGGCTCCTGGGAAATGCATATTTTATGTCAGAACAAATGGCATTACTTCAAGCTATTTGCATAAGTATACAGGAAAATAGATTACTTGTCACAAAAGCACCTGCTATTACAAATATGGCATTTTCAGACTAATCAAATTGTCCTCATTTCTACAATAGTATAACTCGGTGCAGAACATTCGAACAAACTTCCATTTGTCAAGTGTTGCTCAGATCTGTAAATAAGGGGTCTAGGGGTGTAGTATTAAATCTGATAATTTTTAGCTGGTTTGATGCCACCTGATCTTTTCTTCAGAGAAACAAAATGTGCTAATATGGCTAGGAAGAAAAATGCAGCATTTAGCATGGCTGTCCCTAGTTAGCCCTGCTAAGAAACCATCTGATGAAGAAGAACACCACATATCTGCACCTAGCCAGCTCTGCACATTTAGTTCAGGTATCCTGATGCAGTGACCCATTGTGCTGTAGAGACATAATGATGCTTGCCAGCCTGCTCACACCACCATTAATTAGGAAGCTGTTCTGAAGGCCAGGGCTTTTGGATATATATAGTGATGACAATTAAAATGTTGGGATTTGTCAACAGTAACTTCACCTCAGGCAGTACCTAACAAGCCACGGTCTGCTGCATATGCAGAACTGAAGTAACCATGGTAGCTCTGGGTATATAGTGACATTTTAATGATCACTACTGCCTATCCTTAGGCCATCACTTGCAGAACTAAATGGCCCATCAAGAAGCAGATGAATGAAGTGCCATTCATACAATGCATGAAAAATGTTAAGCACTTTTATAGATTAAAGCCATTTATATCTACCTCAGAAGGGAAAAAGGAGAGAGAAACATAATAAAAAAGCACGTATTATGAGGAAATAATGAAACTACCACATCCTCCTGCAGCAACTGCCACTAAAATGTCAGTATCTACCAACAGCAAGCACAAAGTGGTATCTAAGATACCAAAATTATTTCCTATTTTAAGTGCCTCTTACTACATACTGACTTTATAAATGGAAGCAGCAATATCAAAGATCTTTTATGCTCACTCACTACCTAACTGCTGTAGGAAAACTATCAGTTATAAAGCACAGCAGTTCTCAAGCAAAGAAGGGGATGCAATACAGTATTTTTTTTTAGCACCGTAATACAATCTGACCTGTTTTTAAATAAAAAAAAATGGTGGAATTCTCTATTTTATCCTTTTTTCTTTTAAAGTGTTCAGGTATTATACTACTTCTTCGATGGTGAAGGAGAGAATTTGAATATATATAAAAGTATCTGCAAAAATGGCTTGTACTTAGAATTTTCACTTACCAAAATGAAGAGACAACCAGAGGCAAGTTTTGTGTGTTCAGGAATAGTAGAAAACACGGACAAAATCAAGCAACCAAACACAAGGAGAAAACTGAAAAAGAAAGAATATTAACAATTGTTAATATTTTCCAGAACCCTGACCCAGTATCAATATTGATCTTACTTCATCAACATTTGCAGAAGACTCTATGAACTCTATGAACACTCTTCATTAATAGAGAAAAATTCAACCACTACTCAGCTGAGTTCATTAAAGACTTTAGAATAACCTGTTACTAAATCTACATGCTTCTGAGCAGCACTGCTAGAATTAGGAAAACAAACATATGATTTTCTTGGAGAAATGAACCAATATACATTTGATGTCATAATCCTGTACCTTTATGCAGTCAAGATACTGTTAGTGTCTTTAAAGAAAGATCTTAAATGGGAGAGTTCACTTCCTGGTCTGAAACATAATTTCTCCTACAACTGACCACAAATATCTGTTGCATAAGGTTACCAAAGAGGTAAGTTACATATTGCACCTATCTGTCCATCTGAAACCACTTCCTTCTGAGCAAGACTTCATGTACATACTACAGAAGCTGAGAGGAAGAGCTATGGCATCATTGCCCCAAATGAACAGGCTCCATTCTGAGAACAGACTTAAGATCATACAATCCCTTGAGGGAGTTAATTAAGAAAGTCTTACACAAACTGTGCAATTACAATCAGGAAAACATGACAACAATTTTGAGTCTGCATGAGCCTGTATGTTTCATGAAACTGGTGAATATACACAGGCGAAAAAAAGCACCTGAATCTTTTTGTGAGGAAAATGCAAACAAATGGTATTACTGCAGAAATTCTTCCATATCCCATGTCCAATCATTAGAGAACACAGTACATGTAATGTTTTCAGACATGCAGAACTGGCATTGCTCTGAGGACTATGCTATTGATGGTAAGGGTTATCCTTTCTTCTTGGACTGCTTCACCAACAATACCACTGTGCTAGTGAAACCTTCTATGAATTGGATGAGAAAAGAGGTTCATTTCACCCACAATTTTAAGAACTAACTTATCAAAAGCCAGTAATAATTGATTCTACCAATGTTTTGCGAATTTACTTCTCAAAACACTTGCCAGTCATGCTGGGTGATGAGTCAACCAACAAACTGCATGTCTTTGACTTTTGTCTGAATTGTTGGGACTCATTAACAGATGCTGTAACCCAACATGAAGAGGTATTGTAATTAATGCAGATACATACACCTCCCTGCCCTTATCCCAAAACTATGAACCTTTTGTTATACTTTCCCTCCCCTGTCCAACTGAGGAAGGGGAATGATAGAGCAGTGGGCACTGAGTTTCCTACCAGGATCAACACATCATGCCATGAAACCTCTGTACCTGAAGATTGCAGAACTTTGCTGAAAAAGGCACAGTCTGACTTTGAAGTGAGCTCTGGTTTGAGGAGGTTGGACTGGATGACTCAAAGAGGCCTTTTTCACTCTAAATACTTCTGTGTTTCTAACTACTGGATATAAACATTAATATATTATTGCATCTGATCCCACTTGTGCTTCAGGAACTATAATTAATTTTTCCCATATAGCATATGGACTTTCCATAGTGCTGTAATATAGTAGTGCTGTAATATATCAAATACATTAGATAAAAATGTAAGTTCATTCTTCAGAATTTCTGGTAGAAAGTGTCCATGTAATAGACATTGCAATAAGACATTGGAGGCACGTTTTGTAACGTATCACTTAACTGCTGTAAAGAAATTCTATTCTGAAAATCAAATATGGTAGAAGCTTGCATGTAAGTTCTATTAAAGACTGTAAATAAATGAGTATCCAGGAGGGTAAATTGCATATCTGGAATACACCATTGGCCACTCTTATCTTCTAGACTAAAGAAAGATGAACAGCAGAACATACTTCAAGGTTTCATAAAAGACTTGTTCAAGACTCATGCAATCGCAATCGCAATCCCAAACACAGGCTGGGTAGGGAATGGATCAAGAACAGCCTGGGGAAGATTTGGGAGTGTTTGAGGTCAGAAAACTCAACATGACTCAGCAATTTATGTTCATAGCCCAGGAAGTCAACTATATCCTGGACTGTGTCAAAAGAAGCATGGCCAGAGGTCGAAGGAGGTGATTCTCCCTTTCCTGCTCTTGTGAGACCCCACCTGGAGTACTTTGTACAGCTCTGAGGCCCTCATCATAAGAAAGACGTGGATCTGTTGGAATGTCTCCCCTCCCAGAGGAGTCCCCCTAAGTTGATCACAGGGATGGACCACCTCCCCTATGAAGACAGGCTGAGAGAGCTGTGGTTGTTCAGCATGCCCCTCAGAAGAGAAGGCTCTGAGAAGACATTGTAGCAGCCTTTCTAAAGGGGACCTACAAGAGAGCTGGAGAGGGACTTTTTACATGGGCATGTAGTGATAGGACATGGGGGAAGGCCTTGAACTGAAGGAGGGAAGATTTAGGTTAGATATTAGGAAGAAATTCTTTTCTATGAGGGTGGTGAGGCACTGGAACAGGCTGCCTGGAGAGGCTGTAGAACCCCATCCCTGGAGGTGTTCAAGGTCAGGCTGGATGGGGGACTGAGTAACTTGGTCTAGTGGAAGATTCCCTGCCCATGGCAGGAGGGTTGGAACTAGATGATCTTTAAAATCCCTTCCAACCCAAACCATCCTGTGATTCTATTATTCTATGATAAGTGAAAAAATCCATCTTGTGCTCCCATTCCCCTCACTTACTAAAAAAGGAGAAACTCACAGAACAATACTGGTAGTTTCAGCTGCTATATCCTTCAGATGCAATTCCCCTATAACTATATCTAACTCACATAGGCATAAATGTGGTTTCTCCTCATTAAGGCTTGCACAGAGGACAAAATAAAATTAAGAAGCGACTAAGAATTTATGGTAAAAGAATGTAATTTCCTTTTGCTGAATTTCTTTAGACCAGAATCAATTAAAATTATATTTTCTTACTTCCTTTGTGTCTAGATATTAAAAAATCACCCTTGTTTGGTTCTATTCCTGTAATACCAACTAAATTGGAGGCCCAGTTGTACTGGGTCTTGTCCAAACAAAGTTTTTACTTGGAAGAGATCACTTAAAGCATAATTATAGAAAACAGACACAGTAGGAAAAAAGAAAGTTTCTTGTTCCCATATCACAGTTGGAGAGCATGGTACAGTAAAGGTAAGGGACTTGCCTGAGGCAGAAAGTCTTTATATGTGGAATAAACCTGAATCTTTTAAGTTGCAGCCCAGTCCTGCAGTCACAAAACCATCCTCCACTCACTCACCACTTGCTTTGCCACAGCCCATCAGGACTGTGATTTAGAACATCACTGTGGGCAGAGTGTTAATTCATAACAGACAGAAAAAGTTATTCAGGAATGGATAGGGTTAAGTATTATATTAATCACAATAAAAGCAAATACTCAGGAAAGCAAGGTGCAGGGTAGATCAGCACCTGGTAGACATAGTTCTGCAGATTATCCATGAAAAGCAGAAACAACCCTCAAAGTAATACATAAGAACAGTTTTGGAAAGAAATTTTTCCAGACTTGTGTAACCTTTGCTCTCAGTTTTTCCAGAAACACTTAAAGGAATGGAGCATTGTTATTAATTACTATTATTAAAGAACAAAGGAAAAATATTTGCATTTATCCACCCACACATTCAAATCTTGGCCTTCTGTCCCTCATTCTTCCCTCCAACACTGAACAATTCTTTTACTGCCACTCAGCACATTATGTCTAAAATTAGACTGTAAGAACTTTTGGGGAGGGGAGAAACTCAGTCCTGTTACCCTGGCAAAACTAAAAGCATACTTTTAGGTACTGTAAAACACAACAGTAGTAACAGATCTGGAATATTTTCAGTAGTTTATATAACACTGAAGTGCTTTCCTTCAAAGCAAACTAATAGTCAGGATTCACTATCTATCTTTTTTAATGCAATCTGTTTACTCAGGCCACATGACGAAAACACCTCTCCTTTTCCCTGGAACTGAAGGCATGAAGGATGCAGTAACACCTTTCACTTGGCTGGATGTTAAACTAGGATCTGTCCAGCAAAAATAAATTCCTAAGGTTCAAACATCTCAGTGGTCAAAGTTTATCAGATGTTCCTTCCTACTGTGAACTATTTCTCCAGTGACAGATGGAGTGTGGAGGATTGCAGTAAGCCCTGGATAGTAATTTTATAAACCTCAATAGAAGAAAAAGTATTTTCGTGTGCCATCTTTTGAGCTGTGTGCTATGATACATGCTGTACAAGAGGATGCTGCTGTAGGTAGAGAGTAGTACAAGGCAAAACACAGAGCAATTATATTTGGCCTCTAGTGGTTCAATCTGGATCGTATAATTGTTCAGGCTGAAAAAAACAGATGGTCTTTCCTCATGCATTCAGTATCAGACAGTAAAACATATGCCTTAGGCAGCAACTTCCCACAAAATTATTCAAGTACTGCCATAGCCTTGTATTTTATCAAAAGCAGCAACTTCCATTTTGTTTCAGCAGTAATCAGTTTTGTGTGGATCCTTTCATCTTATTTCCCTGCTCCTGAAAGCATACACTAATTGGAGAAAGGCCAGTTTATGAAAGATAATATAACTCAGAAGCTTTGATATTTAATCAATCCGCCTCCCATAAATTTTTGTTATTGGTTAATTAGGACCTACCAATTCTCCATTTATTTAATTTTTAGCAGAATTTTACTACAGTTCGTGATTTAAGGGCTGTTCACATGGAAGAGTATGTTCAGCTTAAAGCAATTGTTAAAACATTACTCAGAGAATATCATAAGGACAAAAAATACACCCAGGGAAGATCTTTAACAGCTATTCTGCTACATTATTTAATGCTAGAATTAAAATAATCAAAAGTTAAACATCTGCAAACAGTTTTGTGGCCAGTTCTGTAAATAATAAAAATGCATCACTGTTGAAGTGGCATAATTAAACGATTAGACCACCAGAGTCATGTTCCACTACTATTTGAGGTCTGATTTAATCCCCATAAATGCAAGGACATCCAGGATTATGACCAAAACTATTTGCAAACCACTGGCAATGCCATCATCCTTGATTTAATATGGAAGGTAGAAAACGTTGGAAAGCTTTTGCTAACTTTAACTACAACCAAAAAGTATTTCTTACTTTTCCCACTGGTACAAAGTCAGAAGTAACGCAGTTGCTTGCAACTTTACAGCAAGTTGTTTGCATTCATAAGGACTGAATCTACAGAGAAGCTATTAGAGCCCCTTCCTTTGTACTTCCTTCCCAGAGCCGGGGCAGTGCTCATGCTTTCTTGACAGTGATGAGGATCTTGTGTACCCAAGTGCCACCTTTACATGATTTTTGAATCCTCAACTGTGTAACACCTGTATGAGGCATTAGATAAATATATGTGCTGAAGATTATACTGGATGGATAGCACCAATAGATACATTACAGGTTTAGATAAGTAGATACAATACCCAGTAAAAACCTCATAAAGAAAGGGAGGACATAAGGAAAGGCAGTCTTTCATAGCACTGTTGCACTTTCATTGGGACTATCAGTTTTGATGAACTATTGTCACAAAAAGCACAAAGACAGATCTTTGATTAGGGAGTTGCCCTACATGAGATCTCTGACTTGGCTAGATGCTGTCAGCACTCTCACTCCTCTTGATGTGTGACAAAGGGAGACTTTACAGCTTCGGTATCCCATGCAGTTGCTGGGGACAGAAGAAAAAACAGCATCTCCTGTACTAGGAATTACTGTTAGATACGCACACAATTTGCAGGGCTCCAAGTTCCTACAGAGGAGAAACAACACATATTGTTGAACTGAGAGCTGACGTGTCATCTTTGCATCCTAGAGCAGACATGCATGCTGAAGACAGGAAGGCAGCAGAAACCTGACAGCACCCAACAGCATCTGAGTACTTCCTGGTGTCTCTGAGCAGGCAGTTCTTGGAAGTGGGTGGAACTATTCCCTCTTATAGGATATGGAAAGAGAAATGCTGAAGCATTTTCCTATGTACAGGAAGAACTGAAAGTGAAAATGTCAGCTAGTATAGGCATGAGAAGGTCCTGTGGTATCTCCCTTAAAAAGTAATCTTTTCAACATTCCTATAAAACAGATAATGCACTGCTGACATGGTGGAAAAGAATGCAGCTTAACAGTTTTGATAGTGCAAGCCATGTGGATTAAATTTTCCATCATTTATAGTTTCAGTGTGACTTGTTTATGCAAGAAAATGAGATATAACAAAAGTTATTACAATTTGTTAAAAATGTTTGACAAAAGCTGCATGGGGAAAAAGCGCTCTCCTATAGAAAAACTCATAAATTTCTCCTGTAGACTTTCTTTCAAATGACTTGCACTTCAACCTTTTCTTCAAGTGGAAGAGCATAGCATGTTCAGGGCTTGATACTGCACTGCCTTCTACTCAGATATAGTACAACCCTGACAGTAGAGAGGTGGAGTATGAAGACTTCATTGTCTGAAAAGGGGAAAATAAACTGGATAGAAAACTCATAAATAATTTTTGAGACTAAAAAAAAGTTTGCAGCAAGCCCTGCTTTCTATGGGTTACCTTTTACAGAAATATAGAAATTTGAACTGAATTTCGTGCCGGAAAGTTTTAATGAACTGAACATGCTGCTTAAATAACTCTTTCGGAAAGGTGAGTTTTGCTAGACTGTGATGAATAAATTTTATTTAAAGAGTATTTCCTTCCCATATGGGATATTTACTCATTCTGAAAATTAGAATAGTTTATCAAGTACAAAAGAGTTTAAGTTTGAGTGTTAAGAAAAAGTCACCCTAAATTGATCTTTTCTATCATATTTTTAAGGAGTCATATTTTTAGTGTCTAAGTGATTGCATTTGCTTATATTGACAAAGTAACGAAGAGGCTAAAACAGAAGATGTAATCAAACCAAAACAAATTAAATAGTTCACATACCTATATTCACATACCAAAGTGTCATTAAATAAGCCATTTAATTAAATAATCCACATTTGATAATGTATTCCATCATATGGAAAAAATAAATCATCAAGGTAAATTTCTCCAGGGTTCTAAAAGGTTCTAAAAAGGAGGCATAATTCTTCCTTGAGTAAGCACAGCAGCTTAAAAGAAAACAAAAAAAACCAAGAAACGTTTATTCTGATCGGTTTAATGCTCAGAGATATTTTTGACCTAGATATTTTCTAAAACGTTTTCATTGGCTTCAACAGGAGACATTTTTAACAGAAGATAAGAATAAAACATTTGTTCTCCAGATTTTAACCATTTTAGTGATTGGGAGGCATGATACTGATTTGCATTCCAAGACTTTTTTTTGCACTTGCAGGTGCCTCAAATCAGTAGAAAATGACAAAATGGTCCTTTTATCACTCCCAAAGAGTAGGTCTTTTTGTAGACCAAAATTTTCAAATGAGATTGCTTAATTTAGTAAATAAAATCTATATTTAGGCAACCCTGCAGGTTTTTTTTTCTCTTGTACCAAATAGGTCCAACTCCCAATGGCAAGTCTAGTAGCTCACCTAGCAACATTTGCTTGGCCACAGATACTTTACAAGAAAATTAACTTAGAATATGAATAGAAACTATGTTGTCTTTATCACTGAGCACAGGCTGCAGAATTTATATAATTTTTTCAGAACATATACAAAATGATAATAAAAAGTTTATTATAATGACATTGGGAAAATTAAAAGAATTACAATATGAAGCTGGACAAATAAAACCCACTATATAGCCTCTTCTTATTTGCCCAATGCAGTCTATCTATTCTAATATTTTTCACAATCTAGGGCAGAGGGAAGTACTCAAATAACACATTTCTGTAAAAACATTTGTTAACATACTGTACTCAGATCTTTTGCTAATCAGAAAAATAATCCTTGACATAAAAAATGTACAGATGTCCAAGAAAGAAATGTGTTCCAGTAATCACCAGTATAATCCACTTCAAAATCAGCTTTTCAGGTCTTCAGGTTTTAAGACAGAAATATTGCCACTACCTCATATTTGGTGGGGTTTTTTTAAGTAAGAGCAAAAAGTACAGAAAAATTGTAGGACTGCTGTGTATTTTTTATGCCACAAATAAGTGTCCTCTTTGCTTTGTGCTGAGTGCAGGTCTGACTCTGGCGAAGCCAAGGCATGATTGATTGTAATGGGGACAGACATCATTCATCTTCATTGCCTCATCGACCATCAGTGACCAACAGTGCCATGGCTTTGGCAGCTAAAACTAAGAAGGAACCATACTGTGTTGAGAAAAAAAAAACCCATCTGACTTAGCCCCTGGAATTAATCCCACTCAGTGTGACTCAAGTGGATCCCAAAGTAACATGATAGGAAATGGCAATCCTGATGGTTGCTGAAGGTCTAAACCATTGTCTATGGGACACTTGGCTTTGTATGGGGATTCAAATTTATTTGTTGTCGTTAAATGTGATTGTTTCACATGTTAGCCAGAATACTAGGTAAGACAATCAAGTACACTTAAAAAAATTATTTTTAAAAAAGAAAGATATTTTAAGTGGAAACAACAGAGTTTTAACGTTTATATCAGCCTGTGATTGTTGCGGGGAGGAATGGTACAGAATGATTAAAAATCAAAGATACCAGTCAGTCTGTCCACTTTATGATGCTTTCATTCAGCGGATTGATGAAGACAGGAATGATTTATCATCTTTTCAATGCACTGATGTTCAGAAGAATATTTTTGAACACTCCATTGTGGAATGTTAAAAAGCAGAATAAAAATGAAAGATCAAGTCTATCTTGAAAAAAACCACATATACACACAGAAAAAATATAGTTGAGCATAACAACATTTAAAAGTCCAGGCTACCTTATGGTCCCAATACCCCTCACAGCTACAATAGAAATCTAAGCAGTTGAAAATGCCAGGGCTCAATAAAATTGGTAGAATGTCATCAAGAGTAAATACTTCTGAACATTCCTTCAACATACCAAATCTAGGTCTTCCTTCTCTAATTTTATTTACTTCTAATAACTAATAGCTGGATTTCGGTCTTCACTGAAATTTTACAGTTGACTTCAGTGGAAGTATGGCTTGTGTTGGGAGTTGTGAGCTGACTCACAAATATCACCAGAGCAAAGAAAATCCTATTAATTTCCTATAGTTTTCTCTCAGTAGTAAACAAGGATATAAATGGAACACAGAATATTTTTCCAACATAGTGCACTGTTAGTATTAAACTTACTTCTAAGAATCAATCACCGCACTTTAGCTCCAGGGTGTTCAATTTTATACCACACCATTAGTCTTGTCTTACTTAATCTAAATAAGTCCTGCACTTTCTGGAATCTGAAGTGCCCTTTCTTGTTGTTAGGCAGTACTAAAAGACCAGAACCTGATGGCAGAAGCATGTGAGATTGCAAAAGAAGAATCCCTTCTTGGGGCTTTGAATGACAATGAAAATTTCTTGAATTTCACGTAGTTAAAGAACACTTATCTCCTCTCTATACTCATCCATATAATACTGACAGGAAAGCAGCACAAAGTCTGAAAATGGGAGGCAGTGAGGTGTTCACCTATTTCCTCATATGCCTTAAGTTTTCTTTGTGTTTAAAAGCAAAGAGCAGATAAGCACTTTGTCAAGTACTAGGCCTTGCCGAGGAGGGTGCAACAAACAGCTTGTGGCTTTGTACCACATACTGCTTTGAGAACAGAATACAGATATTTAGTTCTTCAGACCTAAAGTGAGATGTAACAGTTTTCACAATAAGCCTTTACCCTCTCTGAGTCTCTCTAGTCAAAGCCCAGTGATGTGATTAATTTTCTTCTATTTTTCAGGGTCTTATCTCATAATCACTCCAGCTGGAAAGAGCACTACATAATTTCCTCTGTGTATCAAACAAGATATTCTGAAGTCCCCTATAAGCAGAGCACACGAGCAGTAGCTGCACGCAGCAGTGTGGAAGGACAGCACTTGGAGTGCCAGCAGCAGGACCTGCCTCTCCTGGGATGTCTGTGAGGAAGACGGCTGCTTCCATGTGCCAAATCTATGCTTGTGCATTGCTTTGGCAACAATAATATTTCTATTCCAATAATGACTTATTTTATTAAATTCAGAGTTGCAAAGGTTCTGGAACAACTATTATGCTTATGCAGAACGCTAAAGACACAAAGTGATCTCTTGTTTTCCATATGAGGAAAAAGATGCCCTTTGATCTTAAACACATTAAATGCTTGCCTTTTTGAAACAACACATGAGGGTGCTTTTACTTTCCAACATTTTATCTTGCAGTGGCTTTCACTCTGTGCCAAAATTGTTCTGCTCAGAAATTAGCGTGAAACAAGATTGCATTTTTAAGACATGTTGCAGGCACGCAGATAGCCTTATATGAATTTTACTTTAGCGGATCAGTTTCCTTTCACACATGCTGATCTTGCAAGCACTTACTCAAGTGTTCAAGGCCAGGCTGGATGAGGCTTTGAGTAATTTGATCTAGCTGAATATGTCTGCCCACAGCAGTTGGGTTGGGCTAGGTGGTCTTTAAAGGTCCCTTCCAACCTAAACCATTCTATTATTTTAGACACAGTTTAATCCGAGATGATTGTGAGTACATACTGCCAAACACTGCATAATTCCAAGGCTGGAGAAGAAGCCCTGGATATCTTTTGTCAACCACACAGTTAAAGTCAGTTTCCTGAAGCTCCAATATACAATGACTAGCCTTCAGTATTTCCATGGAACATATTAGTAAACAGGATTGCAATTTCCCACAGCTAAGGGACAGGCAGACATGCATCCCTGCTAGAAGGAGAAAAAAACCTCTCTCGCTACAAGGAGGTGCGTTTAATTGCTGTAACAGTAGTGTTGCTTCCCTTCCCGTGTGAAGCTGAGATACATGACAATTTCGCCTCCTAGAACTCATAAATGTTCACATTAAAGAACAGTACAGGGTAGGCACGGAGCAGCTTTTGCAAATTCTGAGCCTCTGGGAGTCTGCATTCTTAACTATCCTTAAAATATTAAGTCAAATGTACATGAGAAGGTTGTGAGAGTTGGTCCTTCCTAGGCTAGCAGTGATTTAAGCCATGTACAGGACCCAAACAGAGCACTCACACAGCCAGGAATTGTTCTTAGTTGAGATACACCAGCTGACTGCAGCTTCTTGTAGTGAGAGCGCTGTTTTCCTTCCAGCAGAGATGCATGTCTGCCTGTCTCCTAATTCCTCAGGAAGCCTGACAAGTGAAAGAGTGGATTCATGGTGAGCCAAAAATGTTGTATATATTTACATGTGAAAAACAAGTTCTGATCTTTTCATATATTTAGTGATCCGCTATGAACATTTATTTATGTAGCTTTAAAGAATAAATGCTGAGCAGGACCAGGCATTTTGATTTAACTGAAAAATCATGTAAGAGTATCCATTCATATGAGAGCACACAGATGAAAAAATAACCTGATCAACCAACATCTCAAAGCAAAAGAAACCCTTTTCAGCTTAACAAGATCATTTAGTCAAACCTTCCTATAAAACTGTATGAAATAAATACATTTTTAGTATGGCCAGAGCATCACTGAGCTCAACCACAGGCAAATAAATAACCAAGAATCTGTCTGTTACAATCAGCAAAATAATTTCTAAAAAACCCTTGAGTTACACTGGCTTCTTTTACAAAGGGAATTCATAAAAATCACAGTCCTATGTTGGCTAGAAGGGACCTCCAGTCGTTATCTTGTCTAACCTCTGTTTAAAGCAAGTTCAATTACATCAGCTTGCTCAGGGTTGTGTCCAGTCGAGTGGTGAGTATCTGCAGGGAAGGAGACTCGGTGGCCTCTCTGGATAGCCTGATACAATACCTGACTGCCTGCACAGTTACATTATTTTTCTTAATATCTAATTGCAATTCTTACATAAGAAGCACTGAGTATCAAATTACTTTACTCCTAAAAGTATTATCATCAAGGGTTTTTAATATTTTTTTTTCCCCAGCTCACCAGACTGCATCTACTCAATCTACTAGGTTAAGAACAAGAGGGGTCCATGAGCTGGGATGATGGGATAGTCTGCATCCTCATCTTCCTGGAGCTAATATCTCATAGTTATTTCTCCTTACCCCAATAACCCCACTGAGTTTGTTCCTTTCAGTTGTAAACCTAACATTAACCATAGAATCATAGAATAGCTTGGGTTTAAAGGCACCTTAAAGACCATCTAGTTTCAATACCAAAGCCTTTCAACCTAAAATAGTTTCACAGTTCTCTGTGTCTGAATTTCTATTATTAGCACTTTCTTTCCTTTTATTTTACTAGTTATTTTTCCCGCAACCCAGGCAAGAACAAAGCTAAACCACTGTTTTTACTATAATGATAGGCATGGTTTTACTTTGCCTTTGACTTATTTGTTCATATTCCTTTTAGCTTGTCAGAGAGTTTTATCTTACTGAAAATGCAAAAAAATATCACTAATCCTGGGCCAATGAAGTAAAAAAGCCAGGATGTACGTTAATGATATCTTTATTATATAAATTATTATCTCTTGTCCAGCACTGAAGGATTTTCCAGCAATTAGCTGATATTTTCAGATACAGAAGCCTTGAGTAGCTATTTTGAGGGTTAACATATAACTGTTTTGAGCTGACATACTCAGGGCATCCTAGTTTGCCTGTGGAGCACTTTTAAGGCTCAAGGTGGTGCTTAAATATGCAGGCACAGATTCCGATGTCCAGAGGACAGCACTTTCATTTGAAAATGTATTTATCATACTTTTAGCAGGTTGTGTGATGTCTTTCTGTGAAGAGTTTCCTCTAGCTGTAGTCATGGCCCAGTAGGTCACATGCTACACATGCCCACCTTTTTAGCTATTTTTGGCTTTTGGTGAAGAATGGCGATTTGTAATGAGATACCTACAGGGTCTGTTGGAAGATGAAAAGGCTACTTCAGCTAGCGTTCTGTAATGAATGCACATCCAGGGTTGTTGTAAGGCTTTGGTAAGAATGTAGACAAACAGATAGAATTAGTTTTCAAGAAATTAATATTCAACATATTTCTTAGAAATGATGACTTGGTGTGGCCAGGACATCACTTAGCCAGGCTTCTGAACAGTGCCAGTGACTGCAACACTTCAGGAGGCTGAATCTTTCCATGCCTTTGGGATTTGGGAATAGCATAGTCCATCCACAGGGCTTTGTGGCTGCAGGCACCATACAAAAAGAGCTACGGTTGCAAAGGACAGACCATCATCTGGCTGCAGAGAAAAGTCAAAATACCTTTTGAGTTCCTGAAAATTTGTTCTGCAGGAAGATTTTTTCCTAACTCCAGATTGACCCATTTGATCTCCAGGATGTAACAAGAAGTAAAACGCAGCTTTTTGTTTCAGAGGAAAGAGGAGAGGGGAACCAAAAGTATTTGGTTGATTTTTCTGTGTGGACAAAAAGAAAAAAAATTCAAACCCTTTCACTCAGTTGCTGCCAACTGAAGCACTTATGTCTGAGTTTCATTTCTAATCATCTTGTTGAAGACATGACAGTATTATCAAAGCTTCTTCTGAAAATTTCAGTTTTGCACTAGCAGGAAAAATAAAATGAGAATGTCTTTAGACAGAAAACATTTATAGAGACTGAAGGTTAAATGACATTTCTGATTTGTTCCTGCATTTTCAGTTTTGCTCATTTACTACAGCCTGTTGTCAGCTGTCTCCAGAAGCCTGTGGTTGGTTAAATGTGCATCAGGTGACAGCCAAAGGAAGCACCTGAAAGTTTCTTTAAATAGTTTGATTTTTCAGACTTAAAAGGAAAAAGAAAAAGAGTAAACTTGATAATTAAAGTTCATATGAGTCTGCTTTGTCATGGAATAAACTTTGCAATGAAGTTCTTTGCCATTCACTGTCAGACAATCACAGTGGACCAGGCCAGAGCCTGTCCAGCCCTTCCAGCAGTGAATGATAGCAGACACCAAAGGAAGACCCTGTGGAGGTGTCAAGCTCATTCCTTACCAGCAGATTGTGGCTCGTGGGCTTTCTGAACCTCTCAGACTGCACCTGAACCAACTGCTGTCACCTTGCTGTCACAGCCTGCTATCTTGTTATCACAGTTCTGGAACCTACGTGTACTTTTAGTATGCATAAAAACTCTGAACAATTTACACAATTTAAGTAACAGCTCTATGAAGATGTATATATTCATTTGTTTGCCTGAACCTACTGCACTGTTGCCAGCTCTGTGTGGCATTCTCTAAGGCAGTCCTTTACCATTCATATTCATTTGCTCTAATTGCATTTTGACTTTTTAAATCCTTATTATGTGTTGGTACAGAATAAATCTTTTTTCAGAGGGTAGGGAAGATACGAACAGAAGTGAGCTCTAATTTCCAAATTCTAATTCAATGACCACTGAACCCAACCCATGTCAGGCCAAGCAGGTTTGCAGCATTAATGAAGGCTGGTGTCTATTTTTCATGATTCACAGTGGGGTGATATGTCTGGAATAATCTCCATCTGCTGGCTTCTGTAGCTTCATGACCAGATCTGTTCAGTGGAGACAGCTTACACCATGAAGCTGAGCTAGTCAAATACTTCAGCTGTATATAAAGTACCTAAAATTTACACTTTGCACCACAGGGACAACAACAAATTCTTGTTACATAAAGGGCCATCACTATTTCAAAATATAGTTGCAACCTACCTGATAAAGAGGAGCTGGCTAGGACAATACAACTCTATTTTAAAACTGCCTTTTTCTGTATTATTTCAGTCCCTAAGTAAGATGCAAATCAGATGTATGGGGGGAAAGGGGGGCTAAAATGGAATATTTACAATGGCATGACAAAATATCCAAGTGGGAAAAAATTGTCTAATAAGCAAATATACTGCAAAATTTGCCCATGATTTGTAAAATAATGATACAATGTGAGTAACAACATCACAGAATGGGTAGGTTTAGAAGAGACAACAGTGGGTCATCTGGTCCAACCTCCTTGCTTAAGCAGGGTCATCCCAGAGCACATGGCACAGGATTTCATCCAGACCTTGAATATCTCCAGAGAAGGAGACCCCAGAACCCCTCTGGGCAATCTGTTCCAGTGCACAGTCACCCTCATGGTAAAGAAGTTCTTCCTCATGTTCAGGTGGAACTTCCTGTGCATCAGTTTCCACCTGTTGCCTCTCGTCCCATTGCTTGGAACCCCCTACAGAGCCTGGCTCCATCCTCTTTACACCCTCCCTTCAGAAATGTATAGGCACTGATGAGATCCCCTCTCAGTCACCTCTTCTCAAGGCTGAACAGGCTCAGCTCTCTCACCTTTCCTCATAAGAGAGATGCTCCAGTCCCTTAATAATCTCTGTTGCCCTTTGCTGGACCTGTTCCAGAAACTCCATGTCTTTCTTGTACTGAGGAGCCCAGAACTGGACACAGAACTCCAGATTTGCCTCACCAGGGTTGAACAGAGGGGCAGGATAACATCACTCAACCTGTTGGCAGTGCTTTTCCTAATGTACTCCAGGATACCATAGTCCTGCAATACACACGTATAAAAAGTCTTCAGTTCATTAGTCTCTGAAAAAATATAACTGCTACTCACAGCTTCAGTGACTCCTGGTCCCTCTGGAGTCAGCATAAATTTGTCTTGCATACAAGAAGACTGAAGCTGGACTGTAGGGAGCTACTGCACAAATGCAAACAGCTTGCTTTTAAAAAATTCTTCTGTGCATGCTGAATGTATGTGATAGATTTAAACAACATCATAAATGTAAACTGTACTTGAGAAAACTGTGCAGCTGGTAGAGTCCATAAAGATAAAAGAAATGTTTCCATAACATTTAATTTCAAGTTGACATTTATATAACAAAACCATGGTAAAGCTATGTTTAGCTGAAGTTGTTTGCATACTTTGCATCAGCATTACCAAAGGCTCTCTCCCTCATTTATATAGTTACCACATTTTGGTAACCACATTTATATAGCAGAGGCAACAGCTACCGCAAAAGGAAAACTGAAAACCAGAGAATTTGTAACATTTGGGTAAACAAGCCATCAATTCTGGTATTGTGACTAATCAACAAGTGAATGTGTTCACTTTTGACTGAAGCAATTGCCCTGTTTTGAGTAACAGACACACAGCATAGCTTGTACCAAGTTCTTGAACATTTAACTGTGAAAATACCCCAGTTTATATGATCTTAGTTTGTCAGACAAAAACACACTATTCTGAGTGATATTCCTCAACATGCACAAGGCCACAGAAATGTACTTTTTCTGTCCCATTAGTTTAGTAAGGAAAGAAGTTTAATATAATACAGCCCTTCTTGACTACCACTGTGATACAGAGAGGGTTCATGAGAAGATTTCCTTGATACATTATGCCTTTTAAGAGATGCAGGAACATGAGCAACACATTTGTAGGGTGACATCCCACCCCTAACAGAATGAACAAGAGTTTTGCTGTTAACATTAACAAGGTTAAGATTTCCTGAAAGGAAATCAGCTGCCTTTTTTGTGTTGTTTTGTTTTTGTTTTTTTAAACAAATCTGGTGTGTGAGAAAAATGCATTTGCTGCAATAAGCTATAGCATAGACAGGTCTTTACTGCACTTAAAGGTGAGAAGACACAGTAAGACCATAGCGTACATCATCCTGTCAGCTTTAAACAAGTTAGCCAAGTTCTGACAAAGTGCAGCCAAAGAAGCACAGAGGTTAGCTCAGGCTAGTAGTCCCATTATTCACCCAGCTTTCCAGACAGGCTATGTAATTAATACTTGTGCTCTAGCCTGGCACAATTACACTACTCTCATTACGCAGGTTTACTGCATAGAAACCAGCTCATGAGCGTCCACAAAAGCTCCTGCTGTCTTCATTGGAAATTTTTAAGGTGTAAGAATGCAATATACAATATCATATCCAAAATCAATTTCTCAAAAGATCTCTAACAGAAGAGTAGCAGGTTTAAGTTCCTCTTCATATAAACAGAGACACCCTTTGTAGACCTAAGGAAATACAAATTTTAAGAAAATAGAAGAATGTCTTTAATAAATGCTATTGAAAAGTGAAAATTCCAATGCACATCACCATCAACAAATTTCAGGGCTCATACTGAGTGTCAATTAGAATATATGACACCAGTGGACTACCAAAATACAGAGAAGACATTTCTCATAGAGTCACAGAATACGCTGAGTTAGAAGGGACCCACAAGGATCGTCGAGTCCAACCCTTAGCCCTGCACAGGACCATCCCCAAGAGTCACACTATGTGCCTGAAAGTATCATCCAAATACTTCTTGAACTCTGTCAGGCTTGGTCCCTGCAAATCTATGAATAGATATGAATCCATAAGAAATGAAATATTATACATGACACATCTTGATATTCAGTGAGTCTCAGTCTCAGGAAGATGCTGGGGACAGTGTTTCAGCCAGCACTTCCACATCTCCCTCTTTGTGTTGGCATCCCTGCTACGGTGCTTTGAATAATATCATAGGCAGTAATAAATACAGCCTAGCACTATTCAGCTTTGTTTATGAAGGGAAACGGCTTTCTTAGTAAAGCTTCAAGCTCTTCTGAGAAACCCCAAGTGTTTGAAATAATAAATATTTTTGCACATGAGGGACAACAATGAAAGACAAGCCTTGAAGTCAAAGGAATGTGAACATGGAAACCATGCAGAATCAAGTCCGAAACCAAGAATCAGCTTTCTGCCGTGATGGCTGCAAAAATGCTAAGATCCTAAGGGTACATTTGCTAAGGGTGTTTAGCTGCAAAACATGGAAGTATGTACTCAGTGAGGTTTCTCAGAAGTTCCTCAGATTCTGTGCCTTCTACAGTGTTCCTCCAAAATCTAGCCCACGTACTGTGATAATAGTTTTCTTCCTTTTGCCCTGAAAGACATTTGAGGGACTTCAAATGCGGAATTATGAAAGATAATATGGTCCAACTACAGTTTGATAAGAATGTTCACTTGTATCACACAGTAAATAATGTGCAATGAAACTAGTGATACATTACTGATAATTGTTAAAACCCATGCACAGCACTAACTAAGAGTGATTGAAATGAACTGCGCAGCTTAAAATGTCTTCCCATTGCTAAAAAAAATAAATGCATTTTACAGTATTAAATCAAGGAAAAGATAGTTTAGACAGTAATCTTTAAGAGGTAGACTGTAGTTCCTAAAGTGTGTTTTGAAAATGTTCCACACATAGGAAGCATGGGTTTGGGTGGAGTATCACAGGCCTAGATATGACATTAAGAGCCAATCACAATTCCAAATTATTTCAGTACATCAAATCCATGTTTTCTCCAGCTTATTTACTATCTTGCAGGCTTCTTTCCAAGTAATTAACAGAGCCCATTGGCTTAACTTCCCAGACCTGAGTGCCACCCTGAGAGGAGCTCCAAGTGAGGAAACCCTTGAAGCTGGAGGTGGAGTGCACTATGTTTACAGAGCCCCTGTGTGGGCTGTGAAAAAATTAACTTCATTCTTCACTTTAAAAACCCTGACGAATCAAACCCCAAAAAGTCTTTAGGCCATGTTCTTGTTAAGAAAGCCTTGAAAACAAACTGAAAGAAACTTAAGGTTGCTTATTATGTTGGATAGTACCAGGAATAATGAATTACATGGAGGCTTACTTAAGAATACATTAAATGTAATTCAGTAGATTATTTCTAAGCTGTTTCTTCCATAATATTGCATATCAGCAACAAAACCCAAAACAAGAGAGATTATCTTCAGGTATTGCAAGTGATAATAAAATGACTTTAGACATTGCACGAGCAAAGAGTATTTTTAATAGTAAGAAATAAAGCCATGAATTTGGTCTCCTAAGTAACAACAAGATGAAAATGGAGGGCTCATAGAGGAAATATTGTAATGATCCTCATCATGAATATAGTGAGATTCTGCAGTGAAGAACTTTCTTCATGATGGATGGGTGCTCATTATAGCTTTGCTCTAGGACGTGTAACTGTCTATTCCTGTCAGGAGGGTCAAGAGAGGAAATGTAATGATTAGATGACAGCAGAACACTTGCCAAGGATCCACAGCAGAGAGCATCCAACAAGAAATAAACAAACAATCAAGTGTAACTAAATCAGAGCAATAAAATAAATAGAGGGTCAAGTCAAAGTTTTCTACTGTTTGTTCTCTATTGCATAAGCATATTTAATTGTTTCATTTTGCTCTAAGAAAATAAAACTAAGAGAAGTTTTCTGTTAGAGGATGGTACTCTTCCATATGCAAAGGCCTCCACTGTTTGGGTTGTGTTTCTACGTACTGTTGACATACCTAGTGGATACATAATGTTGAAATTACAGTCTCACAGACTAAGTGACAGGTTTTACGGAACTTCAGAATAGGAGGAAAGTAACTTTAAATGACTTGAAAGTTATAAAAAGAAAAAACAGAAAGAAAGATGAGATAGATTATGGAACAATAGCTTGTTAAAATAACCTAGGCTAATTTTTATAGCTACTCAAGTGCTCAAAACATAGCCAAATTTCCATGATGCTACTGACTTAATGCCTTTGAAAACTTACGCCAACAGACTTCTCATATCCGAACAAAGAAAACAAAAGCGTATCTTTTCCATGAGTTACATACAAATCTTAAGTTAACGGGATCCAGATAAAAAGGTAATAACAACTGACAAGATTAATAAACCACATGAGCACACACACTACATTGGCAGCAGGTTTCCATCAGCTTGAATCCTCAGGCTTGCCCTTCACTTTTAAGCTCCATGTAGTTATATTAAACAGATGTCAGATGCAATTTTACTGCAGTAGTGGAGCCAAGCATCCAAGCCATCCTTTGTCTTAAGATTTTTTGAAAAGATGATACATTTCATTAGAACCCATTTTGTGGTCCATACTTGTTATCTTAGAGGCAGGGCAACAGAACAGCCACTGGTCAAAAATACCCTCTCCTGCCCATGCAGGTGACAGCATGAGACTTTTAAAACAAAGGTTTAGGGATGGTGTGTGAGCAAATGTCTGGAAAAATATATCTAGAAAACCTAAAGAGTGTGATGAGATGGGAATTCAACCACTATAACTCATTTCCTCTGCTTGCCTCTGGAAAAATAATCCATAAAAAGATGAGGAGAAAATGTACTATCTGGCAGTTACCAACCTTGAAAAATTATTCCCAGTGAATTGCTGTCTTTTCCAGGCAGTGTAGCAAATACCTAATCAGCACTGCAGATAGATGCTCTAACAAATACCATTTCCAATGAAAGTCCTCCTTCTAACATGCACAAATGAGTGTGTGTTGCTGACACAGCATCTCTCAGTTGCCTTCCCAACTTCCCAGGAAAATCTCAAACAGGCCCACATGAAACCTGTAAATTTATATGCAAGTCACCTTCTTCCCTATAAGTTTGTTTTTATGGAACAAAATAAAAATTTCAGATACATGTTTTGAAGTCTCTATTTCTCTGCTAAAGTGAGAGGAAAAAGCACATCAGGGTTGTCTATAGGAAAGGTGCACTTTCTCCATGGCTTCAAGAAGATTTCTTCATTTTCTCCTCTGCATGAATTAATGTCTAATTTTCATATTTTCAAAACCACTCTGAATGGTGTGTTGTGATCGGCATTTAATCCCATTTACTGTCTAACATTTGATGCACATATAACATATGTAGCAGTTCTGAAGACAAAGTATTTATTCCTTGTTTGGTATTCAAAACAGAATCACTACGTTTCCTTCCCCTTCCCTGCAAAGGACCCTACCTAAAATTTGGTATATAGATGGTCTTCTGGTGCCTATGTATAAAATCTGATCTAGCAAACCTTTAAATCATAGGCTGCTTAATATCAGTAATGATTCTGCTCTCTTATTTCAAAGACAGCAGCTGCTTTGCTTCTCTGCAGGGCCAGAGCTGGGCAGCTCCTGGCTATGCAATAGTCACTAAAAGAATCCATGATCTGGTTGTGTTCAACTCAACCTTTTTCATTTACCTGTCTGTAGCAGAAACTGATGCTCCCTCTACACATTGCAAAAGCCTTAGCCCTGCCAGACAAGTTTGAATTTTTCCCCCATTCTGAGCTACAAAATAGCTACCTGATAATCAACTGTTTCGATATTCTCCATAATTCCAAATCTACAGCAAATGAAAGTTCTTTGCATCCTTATTCAGCACAACTAAGTTTAATGCTTTCTCCAGAAGAAAGGGAAGATTTATCCTACAGGAGGAGACTCCCTGGTGAGTTGCAGAGTTTTCTCCTTGGTGCAAGATGCAACAATTGCTTGATTTGGGAACCATTCCGACTGGTTTATTTAACAATTTGACATGTCAGAAATTCCTGATATCTCAAATATGGTTATTATATTACTAATGAGGACCATAATTTGATGACTTCTACATATACTTCTTACAATAGAGTGTCATACTTTTGCTAAGGAATATATTTTTTCTACAGAAAAAAATTACCCTAATTAATAGATATCCTGCTCTATGCATGCAAGAACATAGGAATGACCAATTATTCAGGTAAATATCACTCTTCATTAGCAGCTCTTTTGCTCTTTATTGCTACCAGTTAAACTATAGTGCAATTCAATTATTTTTAAGTCATATTTTAACTGTTTTTTATTCTCCATGTTTGAAATGTGAGGTGGAGGGTTCACTTTTAGGCAACTCTCACACAGAGAGTTGGTTACCCGCCTATGGTGCCCTGAACAGGTACTTTTAGGATGAAGTATGTTTAACAAGCTTTAGATTTTAAGTTAGGAATTAGGAAATGAACTGTTTTGCATAAGAGCAATGGCGCGTCCCAGCCAAACTCCATCTACCCCTTGTGTCTGAAAGCTCTCAGTACAGAACAGCGGTATAGATAAGGGTAGGAGAATCAGGGAAGCATACAGAATACTTCCATAGAATCCACTGCAGGACAGAGACTTCCAGTACCAGGCATAGTATTTTTGTATGTAATATCTGCTGACATGTTTATCTTTGATAAATTTGCTTATTTTCTTCTCCCCACTTTTTTAAACCCTGTAACAATGTAAAAACACTAGAGAAAAGGGTCTGCAAAGACTTATAAATCACTATTGACTGCAAAGACATAAATCATTCATATGCAGACATCTGTACTGAAAGATATATGTCTGATTACTGCTATTAAACATGACATCTCAAATTTGATATAAATTTAAAATATTCCTTCTGCCACTTTCTTAAATCAAAAGATTTTTTGGCAGGTGGATCAAAAGCCGTTCAATGAAAGATGTAACTTCGGGCAGAATTTTTCTTATTTATTCAGATTTCAATTTAGGGCTCTTCTGTGTAATGCCAGCAAGACAATGTCAGATGCATAATTTAAAAATAAACCATCAAGACCTTGAATTATACAACCAAGATCAGAAGACAGAGGCATGATCCAGATATCATGCTTATATGGCAATAAATGTACAGTAAATAAACCAGTGGCACCTCAGTTACTGTAAATATGTCCCAATTTGTTAGATATGGAAGAGGTCAGAGTTCATTATTGTGGTGGACAACTCACTTGCTACTGCCATGCTGATGGATTGGATATCCCAGGGTTTCTCAAATGGTGCTAGATTGCTTATTTTAGATAACTTCAACCTTTGAAGTAGACTTTTAGGTGAACCAAACTGATCTTCTGGCTAACTGAATATATATAACAAAGGGTGGCGAGCTTACCCACCTAGATATAATTTTGTTGTAGCATACCTTAAAGGATGTTCAGCCTCCAACTACTGCACCAGAAGGCTGAAAGACTATTAGAGATCACGAATTAGAGCTATCAATTCTGCATAAATGTTTAAGACACTCTAGGACACTTCAAATGTCACTAGATATCCTTATTTTAGGCAACAGAAAAAAGTACTTAGTATGTATCCAGACAACTACATGCAGGTTAATATAGTATCTTCAAATTAAGCCAAATCCCATCCTTCTGATTATATCAGTGTTTAAGCTGTCCCTCTGAAATTTATATTGGCTGAAGTACATATAACATTGAAAGGAAAAAAAGCATACCCAAAGTTGCTTCTTATGGATTATAGATATTTTCACTGCAAAAGAAAGTTATACTGTGATAAGTCTTTTCTTATTACGGTGATACAAGGAAGCACACTGTTAAAAGTTAAATCAGAATTTTCAGACAACTGAGAAAAACACCACAAAACCTAATTCCCTGTGATAAAGTGGCCTCTAGGCTCAATATTTGTATCACTTTTGTGAATATAGCAATAGAACTAAATTTACAGAGGCAGATTTTACCCTTAGAGGAAAATCAGAATTAGGCCTAAGAATTAAGGAAAAAAGCCCCAGAGGACTGTATTTTCTTCCAACATTAAACTATTTAAAGCCCAAGTGATTGTGATTCAACTTTTCTAATAAAATAAACAACTATAAAAAATCAAAATATTGTTAGGATTATCGCAGAAATGCCTCTCCCGTCCTTCCTTGCAGAAAAAACCTGCCAATGCCAAAGAAGAAAGACATACAAAAATATAAAGAAATCTTTTTATATTAGCTTTTGAACAGATTTCAGGAAAGGAGAACTTCCATTCAGAAGGCAAATCCTCAAGCATAATGCAAAAAATAGTGCATGGCAAATCTATTTCACTACTGCCTGTGGCAGCAAATATTCGAAACTTTGTTAGAAACTGTGTGAGCACTGACTTCACCTGCACGCTGCTTGCAGCCTCATTTAACTGAATATAGTTACCTTTCAAGCTTTTATTGGAGCTACTCTACCATCATAAACTGAACACTTTGGTTTATAATCCAGAAAAGAAGAAAGAAAAGGATGGATTCATCTTTCAAGTAATTTGATTACAAACTGACCGAGCTACATGCAGCGTCTGTTTGAAATGAGCTCTTCACATCTTCTTGGGTTAAACCCTCTCTGAAACTCTGGCCAAGGTAAAACATTCTTCCCTGTCCCACTGGTTGATTATGAATTTGTACTGTTGGATGATGATCTTACACTGATGATAACAGGCCCCTGCATAAATAGCCAGAGAAGTTCGTTGTGTTGTGCGAGGTTCAGTGTGACAGAACCATTGGGCCAGGTGCAGCACGGGTCCACGGAGGAGAGCAAACACATTCTGGAAAGCTCTGTTCATCCAGCATCATCTCCACAATAAAAAAAAGCTTGCGCTGTTTCTGCCTTTGGAAAAAATATTTGACAATGTTTCCCACTGCTGGAAACTTTTAGAATAACTGGTTGTAACTACGGGAGATGCTTCATAAGGGTGAGATCAGCCTTTGAATACACTCAAGGAAAGATCAACGTGCCTATGTCTGAAAAAAAACAAGTCAAGATTACTCAATGCACATGCATGAAAAGATGTGGGGCCACTCACTCCATAGCCCAGTTGAAAATGATAATGCAACAGCTACAAAAAATGGCTTTCTATGATTGAGATGTCACCATTCCTGTCAAAACAAATCCTGGATTTTGATTAAAAAAAAAAAAGACTTTTTTAAAAACTAACTTTTTAGGAAGAAGTGAATACTTATTTGTTCCTTTGCAGCATTCCTGAGCTGATGCAGCTGATAAATTTAGAAATAAGACAAAACATTTTTTCTGAGTTTTTTTTACACTAAATTTGAGGTTTTGACTTCTCCTCTAATGTTAATTATCCCCAAAGCAGTTTCAAAACATTAATATAGGCACTGCAATGTGAAAGCACACATGAGGTCAAGTCAGTTGCGCATGAAGCAAGATCTACCATGTCTAATTTTAACAGCAGCTTGGCACCACTGGCTTTTATGTTGCCTAGAGGTTTTCATTACGGAAGGTAACTGCATTATATCATAGACATCTAATCCTCTCTGAAACTTCACTGTTTTCTGTTTCTTCTTTATATATTTTAATCTTTTGTTTATTTTCACAAATATGTAAATATAGATAACAAAGGCTTGTTAAAATGCAGAACTTAAAAACTACTATCCTTGATATATCACACTTAGTTAATAACACTGAAGTTTCCAGACTGCTTGATTATTATTACAAAATTTTTCCTTCATCTGTCATAAAACTTTTCCTGCTGCACCTGACTAAAAAGCTTCCATTTCTCTTAACACCAGCTAGTGTTATTATTGCAATGCTACTTCATGTAAATATTATGAGATCAAATTTTCTGGACCACTCCATTTCACAGACAATTTAACAGCTACTTACTCTGAAAAATGAGGACCAAAAATAAACAGATTAAAAAACCCCACAAACCTGTGAATGCACACTATTTTTGAGGTCAGGAGGGCAAACACTAGTCTGGAAATGGAGGAGTAATATGAGAGTCAGAGGAGGAAGAAAGGTAGGTCTCCATCTCACAGCACTCTCCCCTCATATGCTGTAGATTTCTGAGCATCACTAGATTTGCCTTGATAGTCTCACAGTGAAGCACCAGAGGAAACCATCTGCTTCTGAGTGTGCAGAAGGATAGGATACATTTCTCATTGGGGAATTCCATACAGTTCTAGGTACTGGGATATGCTTTCAAAACTTTGTGCATTTAGGTTCCAAATTATCTGACTTGTATATGAGCAGAATAGGTGTGCAGACTGGGTCGATACTTGAGATCCCATGCAGTTCATCATGGCTTCAAACACGAGCTTCATGTCCATTTAGTTCTGTGCTCTATTCCTTCAATAATTTATTCATCAGAATTGTGTTTTTTTCCATTTGCTGCTCTCCTCTACAGGCTTTTTTCTAAACAGAATGCAAATGCTGAGTTCAACTTCAGGTCTTCAAAAAAAATCTAAACCAAAACCAGCATTCAAAAACATGTAAAACTAGACTGAATTCTTAAAATTCTACATTGCATAAAAAATGTTTAGAAGAAGACAAGCAGATTAGGAAGACAAAATCTCAGGCAGCTCTAAGTGCAAATATAATCAAAATGATTTTGCAAAACCATGAGGTGAATAAGAACCAATTTCCTAGAAATTTTCATAAACTCATTTGTCACAGCAAAAGTACAAGACAATCTCAGCAGGATTCCAGCCAGAGATTTCTGACACATTACAACAGCAAGAAGGCTTGCTTTTTAAGATACTTAGCATTTCCCCAGTACAACTAGTAGAAGTTCACAGCATAATGAAGGAGCTATAAAGTTCTCACTCACATGGCATGAATGCTAGGGCTTAGGAGATTTTGGATTTATTTTTTGGTTTAGATTCCTTTTGTCAGTGTGGTGTGATTTTTAAATTAACTGTCTAAACACCTTGAAAGAAAAGTATCTATTCATTAGCTCAAATATTTTCTCAAAAATTATAAAGAAGCTCCTGACAACAGTTTGAATGTGGAAGCAAGTTTATCTGACAACAGCACTCATATCCATCTTCATCACACTGTATGTAAGAACAGATAAGATTAGTAGCAGAGCTGAGATTCTCTCAGAAAGTGACCCAAAAAACTCATCACAGTACTGCACAATATAAATGTGTTATTTGCATCAGATGATCGTTAACCACATTTCAACATGGTAACTTTACATTAGTCAGTCAGTGGTATCCTTTACCATGGTTTGGATCTTTGTAAGCTGATAATTTTCTCAGTATAATAAAATAAGCCAATATTTATAAGCCAGATTTGTGTTCCAGCAAAGGAGGAGAAGTCTATTCTTATATTACTCAAAAGAAAACAGGATCTAATCTTATTTTGTAGAAGCTAAGAAGGAATTATGAGGTAACTAAGAAAGTATTTTTTGGATATTAAAGAACTGGTGCATATGTAGATAGGTTCAAGACAGGTATTGTGGATTTGATTGCCTATCTATCTTTTTTCTTTCTCACTAAATTCATCATAGTCAAGGTCCATGTCTACAGAAATTAGTTCAGCTGTTTATTGCTTTCTCATTTTAAATTAAGTACCTTTCTCTTAAGTTTCTTACTTGGTAGAATCTAAAGTCCTGAAAATGGTAAATCATGATCAAACAAATGCTGAAGATGAAGCTTTGTTTCCTTCAGAACTTGGTGACAGAGTAAATAAACCTATCCAAAGACACAAAGAAGTAAGGGGAATAAGAAGGGACAATATGGACTGTAGAATGTATGCTGATTCCAAGAGGAATGTTCTGAGGAAGATTTCAACAAGGTGTTGAGCTCCATCGTAAGTATTTATCTTAATAGTCTGTGTGAGGAAGACACAAGACTGGATTTAAGGCC